>LZPO01067272.1:22541-34832 GCA_001675575.1 Neotoma lepida
CATGTGATTCTTAAGACCTCAAAGTTGTCCCCAGTGACATTTCCTCAGCATGAACTGGGTGGGGACCTTGTATTCACATACCTGAGAATTATGGGTGGCATTTCCTTCAAACCACCACACNGGAGGAGTGATAAGTGCCACCACCAAGGCCTTCATAAGAGCACCTATTGTTGTTGTTCCTACCACCAGTTGCTGTTAGATGCTGAGAGCTATGAAATATCCAAGAGTACCTCTGAAGAACTCCTTGCTGACCCATGATTTGTAATCTGACCTAAAGATTCCTACTCAGACAATTTGTAACATTTCCACCCTTCCTGTCTTTTTTTAAGTGGTCACTTCATATTTCTCTTTTCAAAGCTCCTCTATGTCCCTTGTCACCCTCACTCTCAGCAAAGTGGCCTTTGTGGAGGGAATGGACACAGCTGAAAATGTACTATTGTATGTTCCCAAACTGCTTGTTTTCCTGTGTCTAGTGATAGGCTGTCCATGGTTTTGTAAAGCCAACATAATTACTCATTTCATTCCTTCCCGTTCCATCTGGATATTGTTCCAGCAATTTCTCGCTCTGTCCGAGTCTGATGTGCTCCTCTTGAAAATGCACATTGACAAACAATGATGTGTAATGTGTCTTATTGGAACCAACAACAAAAGGGAAATCCTTTGACTTTTATCCCCTACAGCTACTGCCACATTTGGTCCTCTCTTCTTCCAGCGACACGGACTGAGTTAATGTTCCTGTCTTTAATTATTTTTCTTTCCCCCGTTTCATGTGGTGGCTTTTCCATTTTCATACATGAATGTTATATATCTTGATCATATGCACTCACATTTCATTATATTGCTCCTCCTCCCACTCTCATCAATTCCCTTCCTTTTCCTAACTCATCCCCTCATCTCCTTTTGTGACTTCCGTGTGTGTGATCCAGTACGTTTTATTAGTGTTACAAAGATGAGCATGGATAAGGGCTCCTGTACTGAAGCACACTTATCTCACCAGTGGCTCACCACTAAAGAAATGCCTCTCCTTCCTCAGTAACTGTTATCTGCCTATGGGTTCTAAGGTAAGGATGGGGCCTCAGGAGCCCTCCCCCTTCTGTGACAGCACATTGATGACACCTTTTGTTATTTTGCTATAAAATCCATTCTACTTGGTCTTTTGAGCCAAATATAGTATTGATATTAATTTTACAGGGTTAGCCCTGACCTCTTTGTTTCACATCTAATAAAAAGAACACATCTTAAAACATAAATGCTGATCAGTTCTTCATCTCCATTGTTACTTAGTGGATTTTGGTAGTTGGCTGTTCTTTCCTTCTTTTCCTCCTCCCCTCCTTGCCTTACAGACAGCACGTGGCTTGCGTATTTGTTCCCTATGTTGCTTGCTACTCATTTTAATCAGCTTTGCCATTTCTTCTCAACTCTCCAAACTCTTAATGGTAGAGCACCCCAAGTGTCAATCTTTTAACAGCTTTCTCTCTGTCTTCAGACCCCTTTGGGGTAGCTCCATCTAGTCTCCTCATTTTTACTACGTTATCCATATGTTGCTTATGAATAGCTTAATAGTCCCTCCCCAACATCAAACGTACATCCTCAACTGCTTACTTGACATCACATTTAGACCCTCAATTCCTCCTAACCCTGGCATTTCAGGCTTTCTTTTGTAAGTCAATGGTGACTTCATCCTGTCATTTGGGAAAACCATTAGGTCACCCCGACTCTCAAGCTTCACATCTAGCTCAGCAGCACAATTCATTAGTTCTCCTCCTCTACTGCTTCTAAATTAGCCCAATTCCTCCATCGCTGCGGGGCTTCCTCTACCCTTTTGCTCTATTTCATCTGAAGAACTGAAAGGTAGTTTTCCATCTGAAGACACACAGTCACTCTATCGAACACCTCCTTTGTATCCCCTATCACCCACAGAAAGAGGGCTGCATGAGCACCTTGCAATTCTCGGCACATCCGCTCTACTCTTGCATTCCTGCACCTTGAGTTCTGCTCCACCTTACAGCTGCAGCCTGAGCTCCCCCTTAGAGTTTGACTCAGTGTGACTTCCGTGGAGGGCATTTCTGAAAATCTAGTTTAAGGTGCACCTGCTCCCGCTCACTTTCCCCTCCACTGCTTATTCTCCTCATTGTCTTATTTTAGTATTTAGCATATTTTCATGCAGCATTTCTTTTATTTTTCAGTATAGTTTTATCTATCCTGTTTTTGTTTGTTTGTTTGTTTTTGTGTGTATATGAAGCTAAAACATGTCCTTTCAAGATCAGTGGTGAATTGTGCTGTAATTTTTATGGGGATTACAATGGCTTTGTAGGTTGCTTTTGGTAGGATGACGATTTTTACTATATTAATCCTATCAATCCATGATGAGCATAGATCGTTCCATATTCTGATATCTTCTTCAATTTCGTTCTTCAGTGTTTTAAAGCTTTTTTATCATACAAGTCTTTTACTTGCTTGGTTAGAGCCACCCCAAGATATTTTATTTTGGTTGAGTCTATTGTGAAAGGTGTTGTTTCTCTAATTTCTTCGAAGCATTCAGCTACTTTGCTGAAGGTGTTTATCAGATGCTAGGAGTAATAGAATGTACATCACAGCCTGGATGGTGTGTCTGAAACCTGGGATGCTGCAAACAAGCACATTACTCTTTATGTCATAAATATAACAACCAGTCCCATGGTTGTTATCTTCCTTTTCAGTTTAAAGAAGATGTGTTTTCCATGAAATAGTTCAGATGTTCAGCCCATATACACAGTGTAAGGAGCATAGTTTACAAACCTTTATGGATTCTGGAATTGTAAATTAGAGATTTTAGATCTATTGTAATTGTCAGTCAGTGGTGAATCAGAAAANAACTGATGTTTTGAAAAGATCCAAGTTTTAAAATTCCTTACCTCCTCCACAGGTGGCATTGCAATCCTCCCAGCCCGCGTGTGTCCACATGAAGAGGGGTTCTGGATNCTTAGAGCTCTGGTTGTCTGGAAGTGGGTCTGATGGAACNGTATATTCATAGTGAAGACCATAATTCTGATCCTGAAACAGGAGTACCTGCAGTATACAGAGTGATTAAGGAATACGGTTTAAACCAGAACACATTCANTGACAGAATCTACAAATACATGGATACTTAAAATCACCAATAACACAATGAACATAAACTTTTAATTCACAGCAGACATTACTTTTACAATGTCATATTTTTTTCAAAGACTGGAGAGTCACCTGTGAGCTTAACACACCANNATGAATGCTCACTTAAATGAAGCCAGAAATANCCCATCATTTTCTTTCCNTTTGGCAGAACATTTCCNAAAGCATGATATATGTATATGATGACAATTTGCTGTATATATGTTTCCTAGGCGGCAGGGATGTGTGCTGCATCTGATGTCAAGTTATAAAATAAACTGAACTTTCCACCCTTATGAAAAGAAAAGATGGAAAGAAAGTCACTGAGTCAATATGGGGTGTGTTGTCCACTTGTATGCCAACTTGACATTGCTAGAGTCATTTGAGAAGAGAGCCCCTCAATTGAGAAAATGTCTGCACCAAAAAGGTGTGCAGGAAAGGCTAGGGGGGCATTTCCTGATTAATTATGGATGTGGTAAGGGCCCAGCCTACTATGAGTGGTGGCACCCCGGCAGATGTTCCTTCATTGTATAGGAAAGCAGGTTGAGCAAGTTCAGAGGAGTCAGCCAGTAAGCAACACTCCTCCAAGGCCTACACTTCAGTTCCCATCTCCAAGTTCCTTCCTTCATTTCCTGCCCTGACTTCCCTCAGTGACCTGAGAGTTGTAAGCTGAATTAAACCCTTTCCTGTACATGTTGCTTTTGGTCTGATGTTTTATGACATCAGAAGAAACCCTATCTCAGATACAAGGTAAGGATGGAGACTGAAGATCACTATTAATAATGGCAGTGTACTTCTGAATCACTAAAAGGGCGCTATCTTTGTTCTCTGGATGTTTACAATTTTGGNAATGTGTATATTTAAATGGATTTTAAATAAACATTAGAATAGTAACAGCACAGTTANACCAAAGANTTTAGTAAANTCTAATGGGTCAATGGGCATGACTTTGAGTCTACACTGTGTTGAGCCACAATTAGGGGTCATGCCATTTTGGTTTTCACCGGTATTCAATGTCAAGGTCAGAATGGGATCATCATGGATGTTATAAAGAAACAATACATATATAATATACTTAATATATACATTATATATAACATATATGTGTCTATGCACATACCTTAAACAAAAGAGAATAAATGAACTTTATATGTTTTANAAAATTTGTTCATGAAAAATATTAAAGAACCATATGAAATGTCATGTCTATGGATCTGACAATCTGTACAAAGAGTTGGTACATTAATTTCTACATATATTTTTAAATTATGTGTTTAGGGAGGCATATTTGGTTATCTAGAGTAGTTATAATTATAGGTGATTAAGAGTTAATACAATGTGCAAAAACACTTAGATGAGTCCAAGATTAAGTATGAATATTTCAACTGAATCGTCCTTACTTTTTCTCAGGCTTTGTTCAACATATTGAAAAAAAGTGTTACAACATATTTGATGTGTGGATTATGCAACTAGTGTATTGACTTTATGAACATTATCTCGATGATATAATTAATAGTTGTTTTTTTTTACGTTTTCAAATGTGAAAACATAAATGTGAAACCTACTGGGTACCAAGTCAGACTACTTCACAGTACTGACTTTGGTTAAATATTTCATCAGATGTTGCCAATTATAAGTTACTTTCAACCTACTAAAAAAAGAGTGAAAGTTTGCATTTTTTTATTGTTATGACAATACTATCTTGTAATTTTAAATTTGGTGAAATGACCATACTAATAAAAGCTATTTGCCACCTTATTTAATTACATGAAAACAACCCTCTTTTCCATATGAGCTACTTTTTCAGTGATAGATTTTCAAACTACATTGAACATCTAATGCCACTTNAAACTGAGTGACTGGCCGCAGAGCCATGAGCTCTTTCATAAACCATCTGACTTTGGCAGAATCCTTTGCAAAAGGAAAGTGTGAGCATGCTACAGTCAAGGGCACATATTGAAGCATGGCAGCAGAAGACATTGCCTTTCATGTNGGTACAGTTTTCAATCTGCAATAGTCATTAAAGAGAAATATCTCAGAGGTACAGTTTCCTTTGGATTACCAAATAAATCCAGGTCACACACATACCTTCTTTTGGACCTAGTTCACTGAGTTAATTACGATCCATGATTCCAGGAAAAGCCTTGGCAATTACTAGTCAGATTAAGGGCTGTGCTGCAAGAAAAGTCTCTGACTTTGGGGTCTGACATAAACTGTTCTCAGACTTTAAACAAAGGTTCATTACATGTTTCACTCNTATATTGTTCTTAAGTAGGTTAAAACTCATATATGGTTATAGAATGCAGGCAAATATGATAGTGTTTTCCAATATCAAATCATTAAAAATACGTGCTATTGATGTTATTTTACACCATTCAGTCAAAGAAGATGCTAAGTACTTTCCCCACAATATAGATATTTTCTGTTTGTTTCTCTAGATGGCATAGGACAGAGAGGATCTTCTAATTGAAATTATCAAAGAGGATGCAAAGGAACTGTGAGGAGATCCATAAAATGATTATTCAAAGACTATATATATATATATGAGCCACAACTTATACAGAAAAGACAGAATTGAACACCAATTTCTTAGTGAAAATGAAATCATGTCTGACAACATTGCACATATTTTTAACCTTCTTACACAGGGTGACTGTGTGCATTAAATACTTTGGTCAAATGCAAAGTCCCCTGGTCAGCTACTGATCCATAGCGTCCAGTGGATGTTATTATTTATACTGGACAGAAAGAACACACACTGCTCACTTTGCCCTTTTATTGCTGTTAAAGCAAATGGACTGCAGTTATATAAAGCTTGGGCATTTGAATCATAGTTTCTGGACCCGCAGCAGTGATATCAGGGAGAAACTGTGGGAAATACGTAGCTCTCAGGTTCTGACCTAAATCAATTGCATCAGAAGGTACATNTAAAAAGAGCCCCAAACAACAGATTCATCAGAATAAGATAACCAATAAGCCACTGTGTGATCTGAATCTCTGGATTCTAGAAGAAGCAATAGAGATGTCTATAGCTAAAGAAAGACCAGTTAGAGTTGTGTTAGAGTGGTTTTCTGTGCATGGGAGTACAGAGAGGTGTTGAGGTCTTTGAATTTTAGATTTTTTTTTTTGCCAATAGAATAAAAACTCTATCTATACAGTCACTCATCTGAATGAGTCACCATCAGCTGAGTGCCTCGAAAAAAGCCCATGAACAACCTAGCCACCAGGACACAATCCTACTGCTCTAGACCTTTCCCTTTCAACTCTCTCTTGACACACATTTAGTCTTTTGCTGCATGGTGAAGAACATTACAGTTCTAAACAGTGCAGTGTTCATAGTTTAGAGTAATCCACTAACCTAGTGAGAGACACACTAAGGAGACTGCATGTTATCTTAAGATGCGTTTACCAAGTCCCTGTTCTCAAAACAATGTGTTATCAAAGGTACATTCTACAAACACAGATGAGTCCCATTAAATGGAATGACTTTCTGGAATCTCCATGCTATGGCTCAGTCTTGTAGAAAACCCATTCTGGTTAACAAGTGATGCTTTTAGGGAAAAGAGTTCCTTATTCTTTGGTGATTGGTTTTCACTGTGAGTTTTTAAATTCCCTAGAACATCTTGCTCCACTTTTAATAATTACTATTTTTAGATATCATGATTTAAAATATTTTAAAGTTTCTACAAATATTGCATCTCTTAAGCAATTTTAAATGCTGATCTGACTNTTCTGATTTTAAGAACAGTTATGGAAGAGGGACAGAGAGGGAGAAAGGAAGAGACGGGAGAAGAGGAGAGAGTGAAGGAGGAGACCAGCCATTTCTTTGCCATGAGAAGCTAATTTCACAACACCCTATTTCTTCCTCTTACCAGGAGATGTAAAGGTGTGGTTGTAGGACCTTTGGCAGAGATCTTCTCCCACAGGCCTCGTCTTATGTAATGGACTGTAGTTCCAGCTAGATTGAATGCTCCAGAATGTTCTATCTTCCAGTCACTGTTTATCGACTGTTTGCTAGCATCTCGAAGAGCTATAAAACGATGAAGTACAAGATGAGTGTGAACAATACTACTGATGAATATCCTNTACATTATTTTGTTAAAAGCATTTCAATGTATCTTCCTACTCTGATACAAANCCTAAGTCACTTGCCTTGCTGCTACTCATCAAGAGTTTTCAATCATCTATTATATNACCACCAAAAGTTGTTCTGAAGCTTGTATTCCCATCAATACAAGCAACAAACTTATTAAANTATTGAAATCTACTGCATCAATCGTCTCTACAAAATAGTTCTTAGCGTAAAATATCATAAAGGGGAGTTAAACGANCATATATATTCTCATTTTTTATGAGATCAATGTTGAATTGTTAATTTTTGCTGAAAGCGAATCATATTGATAGAAACATCTCAAAACATTGCCAACGTCCGTTAAAACCAACAAATGGACATACCTTAGATAATATTAGAGCTTTTGGAAAAAAAGGAAAACTACTAATGGATTTGCTTATAAGGCTTAGCCTTTACTTACATTTATTGTAAATTANATTAACTATTTTGAGAAATATTTTTGTCTAACATTTCACATGGATCAGTATTTTCCCACTTCCATGCTTATATTTCAGGTTACAATTATCAATTTACAGTTCCTGAAAATCTCTAATAAAAATGCCTTAAAATTCCCTTGGGGTTTATGGAATATGATATTCAGACTCTATTCATGTCTTGGCTTTCAACATTTCCTAGAAAATGGCATACACATGTACATGCAAATCCACCCAATTGATTGCCTTAGGAGTCACTTCAGTCAGAACCAGGCGTTTGTACGTATCATGTTTCTTGACTTTTTTTTTAAACTTCATTAATTTAAAAATACATATTTTTAAAAATCTTGCCTCTGGCAATCAGTGAGTGGACCTGCTCTGCTTCTCACTGGGCAATGTACGGAGAAACAGTTTTTAAACTTTGGATGACTAAGGGTGGAGAACAAAGCTGGTATAAGCTCTATGATTGCTTAGCTGTCTTCCTGAGGATATTTACCAGACCCCTCACTGGGAGGTTGACCTTATACAGGGCACAGACTAGGAAGGCTTCATGAGAGGGGGAGGCACAGAGAATGTAGAGTTCACACTGGCTAAGAGAGCTAGCATCTGTTTCATGGAACATTGGAGAAAAGGGAATACAAGAAGAAAAAAAAAAGCTCCCAAAGCATTCACAGGGGACCTTTGACCTTAGAGTTGAATACTCAACTTCAAATAAATAGGGTGTGACTCTCCAAAGCTGGGAAAAGAACAACTGCCAAGAACCTAGGACTTCTAAACTTTTCAGTTCAAATAGGTATGGAGNAAAGTACAACTTCTAGGTAATTCCAAGGTGAGTTGCTTTTGAATATAGAGAAGCTAAAAAGGCAGGTGGCCAAATAGATAAATAAAATAAAGATTTAACAGACCTCATCATATTAAAGCAACCTGAGTCAATTGTAAAAAAGCTTTAAAACAGTCTCAAGATATGTAGCTGATGCAGAAGTAAATTAACTCTTTAGCAATATGAAGTCTATACTCAGTAATAAAGCAAATATAATACAGCTACTCGTCCATGCTATGTTAATCATGTTCACCACTCACTTAAAATTGCTGGGGATGTGACCATTGCGAAATTGACTTGTAATAATTAGGGAGGCCTCAGGAATAAAATGAGATTAAATTTTAGAATCTTAGAGATAGTGGCANGAGACAATTAAGTCTTTAAATATGCACACACATTTATAGGAAGGTATGTAATATTGGAGAGCAATGGGGGCTGGAAAANATTCAAATCAAATNTCTTAGAACAGGAGAACATACCAAATANTGAACTTAATGAATGGGATTAAAAACATATTAGACAAAGCTCAGGGAACAGAGACCTGAAGAACATGAACAGAGCATGGTGGACATGTGGGAGCNACCAAATGGATAACACTGGAGTGACTGGAATTTCAGAAAATGGAACAAGGACATACAAAGTATTTGAAGGCAATGTTTAAATGTATTTTACATTTTCTTAAAAAAAATCTCCAAATACATAGGTCTTAAAAAGTACAAGGAACTCATGAAGAAAACACAAACACACACAGATACACACACACCATGTTACCTGGTGATTGGGAGAACATAGTTTAGAGTGTCCAAAAAGAAAAAAATGTTACTTGTGTTAAAAATTGTATAAAATGTAGTTCTCACTCCTCAACAATGACGCCTCTTTTTGCAGCAGATGGAGACCATTACAGAAATCCCAAATGATCAAAATACTAAGGACTGATTGTTGGGTGCCCAACACCAACTGATGCATTTACAACATAACACTTACGTGCACAGTTCTGGGGCCATCGTGGAGGAAGGGGAGGGAAGATAACAAGAACCAGAAGAAATTGTGTTTTCTACATATGAGAGGAAAGCTGGAGCCATGGACTCTCAACAATATGGCTGTGCAAATAAGACCTGCGCAATGACAACACCAGTTGAAATCTTGCAAGATTCCATTTCTAGATGAAGAGCTACAGGCAAATAATGACTGCTGAGCATCTCCAGGGCCAAGCTCCCATAGCTTATTCAGCCTTAAATACAAATACATTCAAGACTCAGCAGGCTGCATACACACAGACATAGACACAGACACACACACATACACACACACACAAACACACATACACACACACACACTAAACTCTTAGATGATATATAAAATTTATTGAAGTTATATAACAATCTGAAATATATAATAAAGCATCAAAATGCATAAAGTAACAACTGATTTAATTACATGTAAGAAAAAAAGTCCATCATTTTTGATATCTCTTTATTCCTCTTTCTCTAATTGATCTGACAGGAGGAATATCTCTAAGCTTGTAGAAAACTTGAACTGTACTGACAGTGAGGACTGTAGCTGGAAATTTCAGAATAACTACTTTAGGCCAAAGGTGATTAAACCAAGTCTCAATTGACAACTGACTGAATATATTCTTTTATNNTAAGACTTCACATTGGAAACACTTAACAGAAAACTTACATGTGCATCTCAAAATAATTGTAAATTAAATATATTCAAACATAACTCATAGATCCAAGGAGAAACTATAAGGTACTATGACAACTTAAACTGAAGGTGCATTGTGGAATGCAGGTAAAGCGTTTGTAGCTCTGAAGTGTCATAGGAGGAGAGAAGGAAGCTAAATTTCTTGTTTTTATCTATAGTAGAAGAGCAATTAAAATTCAAAAAATGGAAGAAAATGACAAAGGAGCGAATCAAGATGTGTATAAGAGACAGAGCTAAATTTCTTGTTTTTATCTATAGTAGAAGAGCAATTAAAATTCAAAAAATGGAAGAAAATGACAAAGGAGNGAATCAAACAGAAATAAATTAATAGTGGAAGCAACCAGTGACCCCAAAACTTGGTTTTTTGGAGACTAAATGACTGATAAAACTTAAGTTGATCAAGAAAACAGGACACAAGGTAACAGTGGTAGAAACAAGAGTCCTGGGTGATGGTGTAATGCGAAAATATCAGAAACAGCTCTAAGCCAACCATTTTGAGAAGGCAAAAACAAACAAACAAACAAACAAAAAACAGATTATTCCCTGCAGAAAGCAATTACCAAAACAATCTCAAGCATCAAAGAATATATGAAAATATAAATTCTCATTTTTAATATCTATGTGGGAGGTTCCATAAAAAACAAAACACGGCATATATAAAAAAATAAAGAGAGTTTAAAATGCTTTCCCAAAATGAGACATCAATGTTTAACCATCAAAGTAAAACTGTTACTAATTTTAGACAAAATAGCTTAGGCAAAAGAGGGACTATGGGTACTTAAAATATACTAAAAATGCTATTTGTTGTAATTGGGTAATATATCTAAATGTATTACTGTTTTATACTAACCAAGAATATTTACTTGACTTTATAAATACTCAGAAAATTGCATTTTTATATATTCTGGGAATAAAGGCTTTTTGAAGCCAAGTGAAATTATTCTCTCTGAGATCATGTTTTTTCTCTTTACTTTCTTAACAGTTTCCTAAAAAGATAAATAAGTTTATTATTTATGAAATTCTGTTTATATTTTCTGTGTGTGACACAACTTGTACATTGATTCTGTACACTCTTTCAATGTGGCATTTGGCTTATGGTGTCTATTTTCTTTCTGTTTTCTGAGTTATTTTTAATATTCTATTTGTTGAATTACTCAAGTCTTTTGATGGCTGGTTTGAAGGAGGATTGTTTATAGAAAGTGCTTCCCTTAGCACATGTCAGTGATGATATTGATACTGCATAAGAAAAATAATCCTGAGGGTTTGTGGCTTCACAGTTCGCTGAAGTGTGTGAAACACATACGTGGGCTTGCTATGCATTGCAAATTCTCAGGAAGGCTGATTTTCCACGTNCACCTTAGACCAATGTTAATGTAGACACTTCCTTTCTCCTCTCATGTATAATTACATTCCTGCCCCTCCATCGCACAAAACTTGGAATCCTTTGAAGTCCCNCTTCAAATGGAAGCCTCCTACGAGAGTTACTCTGTAGCATCCCTTGCTTTGTTATCTGTCTACAGCATCACCGCTTCAGGTGGTACTTCAGCAGGTTCAGCATTCGGCTTTCTGTCTCCACCACAGTTTTGGCCTTTAAGGACTTCCTAATGTCCCTCCTGTTCAGACACGCTACAGACTGATGTTTGTCCTTTCAAGCTCCCTTGTTGGAAGCNGACCCCACATTGTGACGTGATTAGGAAGTGGGGTCATTGTGAGGTAATTAGAGTTGGCTGAGGTTACTAGGGCGCAATCTTCATAAATGAGATTAGTGTTCTTATAAGAGCCCTGAGAGACCTTGCTTTCTCTTTCTCTGCCATGTAAGGACACAGAAGTCAGTAATTTCCAGCTCATAAAAAGGGCCTCATCAGAACCCAACCATACTGGTCTCCTGAGCTCAGACTTGTAGCCTTAAGAGCTGTGAGAAGCAAAGTCTATTGTTNATAACCCACTGGGCTGTGCCTCTTGGTACAGCATCTTAAAGTAATCACATTAAGTGGGAAATATTAAAATGGAGGGTTGTTTTATCTTTTGCTCATTTCAAACTACTTTTAATGAGATTTTTGCCCTAGTGCCCTGTGTGTGAATTTGCA
>LZPO01067273.1:9848-34806 GCA_001675575.1 Neotoma lepida
AGTCAGGCTCTGCACCAGGGACGGTCAAGGAAATGTGGGGCAAGGGAGGGAGGATGAGAGTGTAAAGGAGCAGGAGGTTTGGGCTGGAACAGGGACAGAGAGAGAGCAAGGAAAGAGATAACATGATAAATGGGGAAATCAGGGAATAGGGAGAAACAGAGTGCTGGGGAAGTCCCGGAGAGTCCACAGGGATGAACCCACCTTAGACCACTGAAAATAATTGATAGGGTGCCTTAACTGGCCTACTCTGGTGATCACATGGATGAATACCCTAACTGCCACCATGGAGCCCTCATCCAGTGACTGATGGAGACAGATGTGGGCACTGAGTGGATCTCCAGGAGCCCAATTGATGGGAGACAGTGGGCCCTCTATGAGCAGGGGACTAAGAGATCATGATGGGAGGGTGTGCAAAGATGACCAGCCAAACTAGTGGAGACTAATGAACTATGGACCCATGGCTGAGAAGCCCCCATGGGCCCTCATCCAGAGACAGATGGAAGCAGATGTGGAGATTCAGGGCCAGGCACCAGGCAGAGCTCCAGGAGTTCAACTGATGGGAGAGAGGAGAGGTTCTATGAACAAGGAACATTGAGATCATTTTCAGAATTTTTACATTTATATGTAACCATTCCTTTCATATCATAGGTTTTCTTTCTTAATTCATTAAGCTGTTATTTATATATTTGTTGAAATTCATCATTTATAAAATCAATCTCTTGGTTTTATAGATGAATATCTATAAATCTTTACTTTTTATATGTTTAGATTCAGTTGTTGTAAAGTTATGAGATTTTTACTTCATTCTTATATTTCTGGTGTTTCTATGTTGGTAGTTGTTCACTGGTTGGAATATAGCTTTTTAATTTTATGTATGGCACATCCCAGTGATCAACAGTCTCTTAAAGTTTCAAACCTGAATGCTACTCAAAGAAGAAAAAACAAACCAAAATATTAACAACATACAGAAACAAACCACATATATAAATACAGCAAAACCAAGTAAAAACAACTACATCACTGTATATAATAAATAAGGGACAAATAATAGAAAGTAAATATGAGGTTAAAGTTAATAAATGGAAATGAAATAATAACATATTGAAAGGGTGGTAAAGGACAAAAAAGAAGAAAAAATATTTTGAAAAATGAGAAAGATGAAGAGAACGGAATACAATTAAAAATTATAGAAATGGGCATGGAGATATTGCATAGCATTTAAGAGTGCTCGATACTCTTCCATAGGATGGGAGTTCAGTTCCCAATATATAGGTTTGGCAGCCTGCTATAGTTTCAGCAACAATGAATCCAGTGTGTATTTCTTACCTTGCCAATGATCTGCACACAAGTGGCAAAAACACACAGAGAGACAAATAGAACCATATACATGAATAAAAATAATAAGATATTTACTAAAATTATAAAAAGTACCGAAGAAGAGAAAATATATTACAAAATGAAGCATAAAGAAAAAGAAGTCCCTTCTTTAGGGACTGGAAAAGTCTTTGTGTCCTTTAGTAGTAGAATTTGCTAGATACATTGATGGTAATGAGTAGTGGCTAAAAAATGTTGCCATTCCTCTTTCCTCCTTCCAAACACTTTGAAAGTACATGTATGAATGTGTCTATACATTTAATCAGGGATGAAAACACAGACTTCCTCTTGGATTCAGTTGATCAAGAGTAAGCCCAAAATTTTAATTCTCCGCTTGTCTCTCTTGGTCTTCCATCAGTCGCTATGTTTATTGAACAACACAGAAAACTAAAAAAGGAAAAGATGGGATACAAATTAAAAACATTTTACAGAAATCTTTATTGCCATTTTAAAAGGAATGAAGTCATTTTGTTGACCCCAACTGACACAGAAGCTCTAAGCACAGAGACCATACATCACTAATCTACTTCCAAAGGTTGCCAATTATATTTATTATTGTTATTGTTTTATAAGATTACTGCCCACCTGTTGAGTTCTTTGAGCAAATGATTACAATATGCAGATACATTCTTATAGTACTCTGGTTCAGGAGCATGGAAGAGTACATAGCATAAGATTAAAGTTATACATTAGGGATTGAAAATTTTGATTACATAGAGAATTTAAAGTGTATTAAGCTGAAACAAGCTGAGTACACTGTATGGTAACAGGCTGAGCAAACAGTCTAGAATGATACCATGGGTACACTCAAGTTTCTATGAAGTCTTCTGTATGTAGTGATTTTTGACAAAGAGCTATTTTCATTAAAATGTATCATTACACCAGATACCTTCCCACTCTTTTTTTTCCTACTAGGTGATTGCAGTTATGGCAATATTTTCTCAATAAGCTTATGTTTATTCCATGGCTATTTTTACTCATAGCTGGCTCCAGCACCAATGTTCTTCAAGGGGTATATAGGCAGGACAAGTAACCCTTTATCTACAAACTCAAGTTCATTCACCATGAAAATATTCAAATTCAGGTATATCTCTGAAGGTATTGGATAGTGAGCAACTGTATAGACCACTGAGGTCACCAATATAGGGGAGATACTAAAAGAATTCAGGAGTTAGCCTATGTTTTGAAACTCATAATCAATATGTCATCATCCCTTCCTGAATACAAAATGTAGGGCTACTGACCACTTAATCCTATATAATCTAAACTCCCTGCTGCTTCAATTTCTTACTGGTTTCCACTAATCCCCTTCATACATATGGTAACTCCTATGGCCACCTCTCATTCACACATTGTGGCAGGATTACCTCTGAGGTATGATTATTCCATGTTTTCTGATATAGAGAAACCTTTCCCAACACTAAAGAAGAAGGCAAGCCCCAGTTTCTGAAGACACAAAGCATTTCCAACACAGTGGTCAGAAGCCCCAAGTTGGAGCTGACCTGAAGTTTTCTCCCTGAGGACTAACTAGCCTTCACACTTCTAGATGGTGTCATGAAAGTCTCCAAAGGAGGGAAATAACTGAAATCCCACTGATATGCAACCCAGCCATGATATCTATGAAAAAACAACAGCCAGCATGACACACATACCCTAAGGGTAGAGTAGTTGCAGACATACTTTGGCATTAACCAATTAACTGATTTAACATAAGATCAGCTCAGTTAGAAGAAGATAATGCATGGTCCTGAAAACCTAGCTAACTAATAATAGATAATGAAGTCATGGATACTGAAGAAGAACTGACAACCAATACTTGATTAACCATCCCAATCCCTAACTGCATTCTAAATATTTATTCTTATACCCACAGGCAATTGTAGTTCTCATTTCTCATCAAGGAAACTACTCTTTGCAACAGATGAAGGAAAAAATAACACAACCAATCAAAATTGACAGTTGTGGAGTCCAATCAAAACTGATCCACCTACAGTACAACTCACACACTTAAGGCTCAGGGAACACTGTGTAAGAGGGTATGGAAAATTTTATAAGTTACAGAAGAACAGGAAATTTTCTGTAAGATTGTGTTTCCTAGAAATGTAAGAAACAACACATGAAATAATACTACATGGCTGCCTAAATACGATCATAACAAGGACAACATCAACACACATGCTAACTTGTAAAGGAGAAAACATAGGATGTTTCAACCCTTGGCAAAGAGCTACAGGCAACTAAGGAACACTGAAAGCAGGAGAAATAATCTTCGCCAAGGAAGAGCCCACCAATTTGTTATCCAATACCAAATGATCAGTCCTGAAAATATGTGGACTATTAATATTACATGGTCTGAGCAGGTTGTATTAGTGTATTTAGGAATCACATATATACACATACAACACAAGTTTCCCAATTTCAAGTCTATATTTTATTTAATAATCAATCAATCAATCAATCAATCAATCAATCAATCAATACAAGATATACAAATAACCACTTGGTGAAGTTACACTGATGAGATATTTAAAAATTGAAGCACCAGAAAACATAGAGTGTTCCTGTTCATGTCATCAGACCCAGATGGCCATACTACTAAAAGCAGTTTGAAGATTAAATAAAATACTCATCAGAATACCCATGAATTTTTCATATAACCACAAAAGAGCAAACCTGAAAGTTATATACAAGCACAAAGTACCACAAATAAAATAATTTGGAGTAAAAAAATGCTTGATATATCACAATCTGACTTCAAATTATATTTGTTGAGTTTTTCAGTTGTTCCCGCACCACAATAATAAGACACTGTGATATTGGCATGAACTCACATTAAAGAATGGCAAAATAGAATAGAGGACGTAGGTATGAACTTATGTATGCATCTGCAGCCAACTGATTATCAACTGTGATGTCAAAATTTACTTCAGATAAGACAAGACAACCTTGTCAACAAATGGTACTAAAGAAACTGTATCTCAAATATAGGAGGTAGAAAATAAGTCCTTTTCTCGTCTTGTACAAAAACATCCAATTCTTACTGTGGAGATATGTGCTCATCCATGTTCATAACTGCTTTATTCACAAAAGCGAGGGCATTAGAACAGCTCAGATGCCCTTCAGTTGGTGAATTAATAATAAAAATGTGGTACTTATACACCAAGGAATTTTGTTTACCTGTTTAGAAGATTAAACTACTATATAATCTGTAGTATGTGCTAGGCAATTGTGTTTAAATTGGTCTGTCCTGAGAAAGTTCTGGGAAATGGCTGCTCTGTTAATATTTAGTATGCTCTTATTGGTATTTATTTACATGCTTTTCTGATGATGTTTTCCAGAACTCAAACAACCCTCCTTGGGTCATTGCTTTCTTTGCTGTATTCCAGTGTAAAAGCACACTGAAACTGAAGTAAGGTTGTCTACAGCATTAGACTGTAGTCTGACCCTCTCTTTCAGTTCCTCAGATCCCAGGACCAGGAGACAAATTTGCATAGGTCAGCTGAAAAGTTGAAAATTATATGGATGTTATATGATTGGGAGAAATCTAAGTATTTTATTCATTCTGCATTTATAATTGTGATTGATTATTTTGATGTTAACTGCTTATTTTTAAGCATTTTCTCTTAACTGGAAGGGATAAAAGGGAATAGCAATTTGTTTAATCAGTAATTCATTTAATTGTTTAGTGTTGTTCATTCTTGCTCTTTTGCGGGACCCGCCACCCAGCTCCCAAATCACACACGGAGGCTTATTCTTAATTATGAATGTTTGGCCTTAGCTTGGCTTGTTTTTTTGCCAACTTTTCATAACTTTAAATTATCCCATCTACCTTTTGCCTCTGGGCTTTTCCCATTCTTTTTCTTCTGTAAATCTTACTCTTATTCCTACTCCGTGGCTGGCTGTGTAGCTGGGTGGCTAGCCCCAATGTCCTCCTTCCTCTCTCATTCCTTGATTTCTCCTCTCCCAGATTTCTCCTTCTATATATTCTCTCTACCTGCCAGCCCCGCATATCCTTTCTCCTGCCTTGCCATTGGCCATTCAGCTCTTTATTAGACCATCAGGTATTTTAGACCAGCAAAGTAACAGCTTCACAGAATTAAACAAATGCAACATAAACAAAAGTAACACACCTTAAAATAATATTCCACAACAGTGTAGCTCCAATTTTTCACATCAGTATCTATGCTTTAAGAATAGTCTTTCATGTCTATACTTTGATTTTTCCTTAAGATGTTAATGGAAATTCCTCTAGTGTTTCAAGTCTGTTTTGTATTGTTGCAACTGGCTCTATGATTTCATTAGACTAAAGAAAAAACTGCAAAATTCTTCAATTTCCTTGAGTTCTCAATTATTATAATTAGAGTTTCATATGTACCTTGAAGGTGAGATAGCAAGATCACAAAGATGTTGTTCAGGATGGGGCTTATCCATTTGCATTCTGGATGTGCTGACCCCTGCAATTTCCCTAAATGTAGAAAATTCAACTGCATAAATTCATTCTCTTCCTTAAAAATAAATAAATAAGCAAATATATACATAAATGTTTCATCTTATCAGTGAAATTTATCAAAATATCCATTCATTATTCATTGATATACTGTTGTACTCTCTTTCTCTGTTAGTGAATAAATGATATTTAATTAAAACAATATATGACTTTCTTGCCATTCTTAGTAATCATCTTGCTGAAACTTTGTATCACAATGTTTATAAAATGTTAAAGATTACTATTTAATACTGTAGTACTTCTGTTTCTATACATGATTATAAGATTAATTTCTTTTTGTTGTTGATGCAAGCTTTTAGATATTAATATGATAGCAATTTTTAAAAAACAGAACTGAGGACACCATCTATCTTGTTCTGTTCAATAGATAAATTTGAACAATGTAAGAATAATTTGTAATGTATATCTTGAAATACATTGATTTTTATCTTGGCCTCGTCCAGAAACTTTAGTGAGGAGTTGTTTGCCAATTTAGTGAGGAGTTGTTTTCCCTCAGGTTCATTGCCTGTAATTTTTTTTTTTCTTAGTAAAACTAAAACCACATATTTTCTCAAGTTTAACTCTAAGTGTGCCCCAAGAAGTGTATGAAAAAAATGCATTTTACAACCCATTAATTGAAACTTCCAAAGGTATTTTTTAAATATTGCAATATAAAATTATCCAGAAAAAGAAAAGAAATGAGTGGTAATCATTATTTCTATCTCCAGATAGATATTTCACATGCTGTATTTTTTATCCATATAAATACTGAATCGTTATTATTCATCTATAGAGCCACACTTAAAAACTGCCTGATTGCCTTAATTGATATGGGAAGTCCCACCCCAGTTGTGGGCAGCATCTACTGGTAATAGTATTTATATAAAAAGATCATGCCTGAAGGAAGATTATTTGTCTTTTGCTTGCTTGACTTTCGATTTTGCTCCTGATACTTTACCCCATTGTTGCTGATGCTGGTTCTCCACATGTAGTAGAACCTGTTTTTCTGGGTTTCTGTCTTTGACTGAGAGGAACAGTTCACAGAAGCCTCCTGATCTTTGGCTCAGGATTGGGACTGTTGACTTATCCATCCTATGGACTGAGTGACAACTGGGTTCTCAGCCTCTCAGGTATGAGGCAACTGTTGCTAATTTGTTATGTACGTGTGTGTGTGTGTGTGTGTGTGTGTGTGTACATACATATTCATTCTATATGTTAGGTTCCACTAGACAACCCTATTACACTGCATATGCATAAATATTGGAGAAAGAAAATATTTTTGTTTCAATATGCTATATGCATACTGTCTGATTTAAGTTATATTCTCAACTGAAAGAAAAATCTAATCTGGAAAGAAGTTTCCACCACACTCCCTCTCTCAAATGGAATGAGCTTATAAGGGACAGTGTTAAAAATTCAAAATCTCATTCTTCATGCTTGAATATGAAAAGGCGTGAAGCTCTTAAAAAACAACAACCACCCAGAAAACATAAAACAAACAAACAAATAAACAAAAAACCCTATTATTCCAGTAACAAGACTTGATATAAACATACAAAATGGAAAGGAGTAGTTGACTGCCTCAGTGGTACAGGAGAAAGCTTTTACATGAGCACTACTGATTCTAAGAAAGAGACAATGAAGCTGAAAGTTTGAACCTTTACCCCTATTTATCTACTTTGTGATTATGATCAATTTCATTTATTGCATTTTTAACTTTAATGCTGAAATACTGCATAATTTGACTAAGCCACTCAATTGAGTTTTTTACTCACAAGGCTTCAGTCATCACTTGGCACAAAGCTAATGATTTTTAATTACTGAGTTTTATTATTAAACTATTTGCTACCTTTGAATGTGTAAAATGTTGGCTCAAAATTATTTTCCTGTCATAAATATTTAGTCTCTTTCCAAAGATTTGTGTTTTTGGTTTTTCTTTTTGTTTGTTTGTTTTTTCCAAGTGTGCCTTGTGCTTTGAGGAAATCTTCTATGATAATAATAAATTAATAAGTGCAAAACCATTAATTTTATAGTGTGTAATAATATCTGTATTTTTTTTTACATTGTCTGGTCTGTACAGAGCAAAGGCCCTGTTTACAGAAACACCTGTGTATTTCTGTAGTGAAAAGGCAGCATTATACTAAAGTGTTCTAATTACCATGTTGATTATTTATCCCTGAATTCCTAGCATGAATGAATTCACTGGGATCGACACCAATCTGCTAGCTGCATCTAGAAATATCTGCGATGTCACAAATCATACTTTTTCAGAAGAGAACATCCTGAATCCTCCAGAAACTGACATTTATGAATGATAAATATCTTTCTAAAAAGTCTAAATGAATTTTATAAACATCCACGATTAAGTATTTCCTATTATTGTCAGATAATTTTTTGATTAACATAATTTTAATCAATGTGAAATTTATGTAGTTTTTGTGTGTAATACTTTCATGTGACTATTTTTTCATCCCATTTAAATCTCATGACCCTTAGCAGTCAAAGGCTCACAACTATTCTTGCAAATAAGAGATTTCTAAAAAGTCAAGTTTCAATATTAATGGGTAAATATTTAAATTGCAAGTTCAAAGTCACATTCACTTTGTTGAAAACTATATTTCACAAAATGAACAATATATTTTAAACATTTCCTCATGACTAAAACTAGTTCATAGTTATCCCATATAAGGATGTTTAAAAAAACTGACAAATTAACATTGTACTTTTAGTGTGAACATTAAGAAAAATAATAATAATATGAAAATTTTTGTGTGGGAAGTTGTAGCTGGAAGTTTCTCTGGTCCCACCAGGCCCTGCAGTCCAGACGAATCTCTCCCACCTGCTGTCTGCTGCTGCTTATAAAATACTCAGAAGCTTAATATTAATTACAGACTGTATGGCCTATGGCTTAGGCTCATTACTAAGTAGCTCTTACAACTTAACTCAACCCATTCTAATTAATCTATATTTTGCAATGTGGCTTCATGACATTACCTGTTCTCTCACATCTTGCTTCTCCTGGTGGCTGATTGGACTGTCTGCCTGACTCTGCCTTTCTTCTGCATGTGTCCTTGGATAGATTTCCTGCCTGGCTACAACCTGTCTTACCATAGGCCAAAGCATCTTCTTTATTAATCCATAGTAGCAACACATGTTCACAGCATACAGAAAGACCATCCCACAGCAGGAAGTCATTGAAGTTGGCTTTTGTAGGTGGTATCTTGATTTCTGAGTAAGTTGCTGACAGAATTCTTCTCCCATTTAATGACACATGAGAGGAGCATTTTCCTTTCACATTACAACAGGAAAACATGATTTACATAAAGCTAATAGGCTTAGCTGTGTTCTTACAATTGTGTACCTAAAGCAAGAAGCATTTGGCATGTTATTTCTGAAATTCTATAGAATCATAAAATACAGACAAAGTATATAATATTCTTGCTAATGTGTGATAGGATAAGATTTAAACCTATGATGTATCTCCACTTGAAAGAAAATACAAAGGAAATATGAGGACAAACTCTGTAACGTACAAGTTTGTTTCAATTTTCCATACATATTTTCACTGAAAGCTATTTAAAAATGACGTCTAATACTCAGATAAAAAATTAAAAGAAACCTTTAAAATCTGTCCTATACCAGCCCCCAGCCAGCTTTATGCACAGGTTGATGTAAGTACATATGTTCTCAATCATTTCTCTTATTTTCTCTGAGAAAGAGTCCATGAAAGAACATGAAGGTTGACTTTTATGCCAGTGTTTTGGACTGGCTAGTGAGGAATATCTGGGATCACCTGTGTCTGCTTCCTATTGCTGTGGTTGGAAGTGTGCACCAAAAACCTGAGCTTGTTTTTATGTGTGTCCTGGGGATCCAATCCTAGGATCTCATGTTTTCATAGCAAGTACTTTACCTTCTCCTAAGCTCTAAAATCTATTATTAATGTTCATTTCCCATATGAGTCCTATTAAATGATTTTCAATGATCAAAATTAATTCATATTTACAGTAGAATATAAAATGTTGATTCTAACAATTGTTTCTTTTTCCTGAATGTTTTCACATTATTTCCCAAAGTGTCTAGGTACTATTTCTGGAATAAGGCCTTCCTTCAATTTTCCCTCAGGTAAATTTATGCCCTCCTATGAGAGAATTATTCTTCACTTTAATTGTAGCATCTAATTGGAAAAGATCTCACTAGTTAAGCCCTGGGCATGAAAGAAATTTTCATCTAGACATATTTGCAAGCTCCATGAATGCTTACTTATAATAGATGTACAGTAAATGCCTACTAATTTGTATTGCAAATTAAGACCCTGCTTTTCCAGAAAGACTCCTGCAAAAAACAAGTACATTGTAATTACTCCAATATATCAACATTTTAGCTGCATGAAATAGAAAAGCTTAGTAACACAGAGATATACAATGATGTATTCATAAATAAATTAATGAATAAACAAATCATAATTGTGTTTTATTCATAGAACTAATGTAAAAATAAAATACAAAATGTATTGGTGATATATTGTAACAGTGTTGGTTCTATATAAATGTGTTTTTCAAACTAAAGTCTACTGAGACACTACTCTGGATAAATCTTTGTGTTTGCAGAATCCTGTGCATTGAAGGGTGATCAGCAACTTACGTATGTAATATCTTTCAAGTTGTGACAATCAAAATAACTTAAACATTGCAAAGTACCCTCAGGGGGCAAAATTGTCTCTGCTTGAGAACCACTGAACTAGGAAAAGAAGCAATTGATCAATTCATGGTCTTGAAGCTAGGCTGTTTGACCGCATAAATTTCCCTTGAGCTTATCAAATGGAGAAAATATGGATTTTTATCTAAGGAAAATGAAAAAGGAAGGGGAAATGGGGATGTCTTTATTTATAATCAAATGGATTACAGGGAGCATAAAATTTATAAATTGCAATATGCGAAGCAGATACTACCCTATTGTTGTGTGACATTTTCCACCAAGACCGAAACATTCCATTCACTGGGAAGCTCCATGAACAAGAAGATAAACAACTCAAAATAGCTTCAGGAAGTCTCTGAAACTGATCAGATTCACTAACCCTACCCCACCCCCTAAAGAGTAAGCAATAAAATCTGAGAGTCCCTCTGAGAATAGCAGAAAAAAACAGCTGCGAAGAAGACTCTGAGACAGGTCAAGCTGTAAAGAAGACTGAGACCAAACCAGCTGCCTAGAAGAAGCAGAGAACAACTGAGCTGTGTGGAGGAGGTTTCTACCAACTGAGGCACTTTGAAAGGACATTCTCCAACCTGTTGAGCTGCCTAGAGACTGTGCAGTATTCTCCACATTTCCAACTTTGTGAAATGTCACCTTTAATATGGTAGGCTTTGATGATGAATCTGTCTGAGTCATTTCTGCTCCTGCAAGTAATCTTCATTCATATTCTTGTCAGTCACCCGAGTAAAATTCATGGTTAACCAAGTTGTACTTGGGTGGTATTCGTACTTTTGGTGGTGTCTGTTGTGGGTTCCCTATCTGGGGTTAGTAGGTGTGTGTACTGTATCTCCCCAGAAAAAGTTTCTTGCATAACAAACTTTGAGCATAAAAGAAACATGCCAGAAAAGTTGGGAGGATTACTAATAACAGAAAGGAATTTCACCAATAAATTCTGGGCCATGAGTAAAAGATTGACTGTATGTATGTATGTATGTATATTTGTATGTACATATGGTAAATATATAAGTCTAAGAATCTCTGTAGTCACAGAAAAGTAGATTGGACTGACAATTTGAAGGCCAGAAGGTAATTTATTTAATCTCTTTGACATTCATTCACCTAGTTTAAAAGAAACTGAAGATAAAGGGGCTAGGTAAGAACACATTGGAATACTATTAAATATGTTAAGAAAAAAAAGGCTAGCTTGTCCAAACAACAGTCAAATGTGGATTAAATAATATTTAAGACAGCAGGAACAGCACTTGATCAGTTATAATGTATTTTTTCAGGTATGACAACAAGGGATGATATTATATTTCCATAATCTATTTAATAAGTAACGAAAGAGAAATTCATGACATACTATTTTATTTGTTATAAACAGATATGCTGCCATAGATTGTATTGAACACTCCAAATTGAGGGTCTTGAAGGAAATTAAGTTTTTTGTATGAAGTCTTTTAAATGAATAGTTTCAATATATTTCACGTTGTTTTCTTCTCTAGCATTTATTTCTAGATAAAATTAGACACATTCCTCTTCATGTGCTTATTCTCAATACTGTTTAAAAGAAGGACAAACATACTATACCATTTTGGTTCTCCTGACAAATACTTGTCTTTGGAGAAGATACCAGTTTGAGTACTGAACAAGGAAGATTCCAGAGTCAATCACAAAGGAAATTAGAGTATTTGTGAAATAAGAAAAACATGAGGTGGGAAAAATAAAACTAGTTAGATTTTTAGCTATAGAGAGAACACTGTTTAAAGGAAGATTTTCCTGCGATTAGGAGCCTAGGAATAGCTCAGAACATAGTCAGTGGGGATCAGGGCAGATACAGAGGATAGTTTACTGATATGAGCATAGTTCTCTATTCAGTCCCCATAAGATTTCTTAATACTTGCCCTGGCAACTTCTTTTTGCATGAGAGGAAGAATGGGGGAATGTTCTAGAAAAGACTGCTAAAAAGTTACAAACTGGGGAAAAGAATGAAAAGCTATAGAGAGAAAAAGACCCTAATGCTCACCGCTTTGGGGGAGGAAAACAGAAAACATGAAGAAGGGTCAACTTACTGAGAACAGACGAGGGCGCTGAATGAGCATGTAGAGTCGAGTGAGGGATCGGGACAATAAGGTGGCCAGCAATAAAGAAAAAAGGCCACCCCAAAGAGGAAGATAGAGAGGACCTAAAGGGCAAGGCCTAGGTAGGGGTCCATCTACGTTGGGCGCCAAAACCTGCAGCAGTTCTGCCTGCCTCACTGGCTTATATGTAAGTCTGTAGTGTATTTTTTAAACTAAGGATTGATGTGAGAGGGCCCAGGCCACCGTGGGCAGTGCCCTTTCTGGGCAGGTTATCTTAAGATATAATGAAGCAAGCTTAGTAAGCCATGGTGAGCAAGCCAGTAAGGGCACTTCTCTGTGGTCTCTGTTCCAGTGCCACGTCTATGGTTATGCTTCATTTCCTGTCTTGACTTTCCTCAATAACAGAATGTAATGTTGAAGTGTAAGCCAAACAATTTTCCTCCTCATGTTGCTTTAGATCATGTTTATAACTGCAACCGAAAGCAAACTAGGAGAGATGATATGTCAGCTAAGGTCAATTAACTACTTTTCTAACTAGGACATATTACCTCCTCTGTTTGGATTTTCGACTAAAATTTATAGAATATGCTTATTGTGGAGTGGACCTCAATTCAAATCAAAGAGAGGTGTTTACACTGATAACATTGTGGCATGACAGCAATAGCGGGTACTTTTTTTCCTGGAAGGTCTTCACCATAGTTTGTAGAGTTCATAGCTGGATAAGAACATTTCTTCCTTTTCTCTGCCCGGAACCTGGATAGCATCGTTCAGCACTGTGAAATCTGGCTAACAAGGGGGAGCTTTTCATTTTCTTTTCTTCTGTTCCTTGGTATCTTCTTACTCTTGCTCTTTCCTCAAATGCCAAGCTATCATGATTTAAGTTAAAATGTGACATTATCCCAAACAAAGTAGCATTTAAGACCATGGCACTTTAATTTTTCACATTAAAATAATTAACTCAATCAATATTAAACAATTTAAATGTCTTTTTCCTTCCACATGCAATACATTTAAACTATGAAAACACCTAGCAAGTTACTGATTATTATGCATTTTAATTTATGACCTCGATGAACGATGGAGAAATAAATAAACCATGAAATAACCTGGAATGGACCTGGAAAAGATCAAAAGAAAAAAAAATAACATTCAAAAGTAAACATGTTTCTTCTACCCAGAGTTTTGATTTCATAAATTTTCCTCTGGTGAAGGTGGTTTTGCTGAGATCAAGGGCTAACTGATGGATCATTCCTGCCAACGATAGAGGGACTGAATGAATCACATTTACCTCTGTTGGGAACAACACTCTCCACATATAGACTGGCCTAATAAAAACCTCTAGCTACTGTTACCAGCAACATTCAACATTTTTATAGCTTCCTGTAACTCACTACTAAATTCAAATAGGTAAATAATTTGCAAAGGAGCAAGGGAAATAATTTGCAAGTAACAAGCAATCATGTATTGAGAAAATAGTAAATAATATGGAACACTGGATATGGTTAAAGTTGTAATGCAGGAAATACTATTGTTTATGATTTATTGTTAGGTTAACCTTCTTTTAATCTATCATACAATTGAACTATTTTTGATAGGAACCTTGTTCCTTAATTCAGAAGCAAATTTAGATAAGATTTGCTGTGCAGAGCTTTTGATTATTTTTACTTTATTAATTCACATACATCCTTCTAACATTTACTACCCGCTGCAACTTATGTATTTTTCTAAGCAAATTACATACCTTCAAGTAATACAATATAGTTGTGCTTGACATTAGAACCTAATCCCCAGTTGTCTGTATTCCACATTTGAAATTGCTCTTCAAATTCTCACTCTTCTCACTAAGCCAGTGTTTAACCTATACTTCTTCAATAAAGCATGGTGGTCCAAAACAATAATAAAGCAGTACATTTCCACATCTCACCTTATGAGAACTTGGAAATTATTAATTATTTTACATATATATATATATATATATATATTTGGTTTTTTGAGACAGGGTTTCTCTGTGTAGCTTTGGCTGTGCCTTTCCTGGAACTCACTCGGTAGCCCAGGCTGGCCTTGAACTCACAGATATCTGCCTGCCTTTACCTCCCGAGTGCTTGGATTAAAGGTGTGCGCCACCACTGCCTGGCCTTTTACCAATATTTTTTATTATGGTTTGCATGAAATGACATTCCTCTGAGTTTCTCTGATTTCATCCAACATTCCTTGGAAACTGTTATTGTGTTGTTATTTGTTTGTTGGTGTTTTTCTGTTTGTTTGTATGTTGTTTTAGTTTTAGTTTTTTATTTTTGTTTTGTTTTGCTTTATCCAAGGATTTTACATTTTGTTGTATTCTTAGAGTTCATCCTTTGATCCTTCTCTATCTCTACTTAATTCCTGTGATCTTTACTCTAATTCTTTCAAATACAGTTGACTTTTTGTTCCTTCCCAAGTTAAATCTACCACAGTAACAGAGTCTCAAGTATTCATCTGCCTATTTTAAAATGTGTTGGGAATGATAAGAAGGATTTCAAAAGTAAGACATTCACAACTGACCTTTCCCTCAAAGGCCACAATACCCAAGGCTTTATCTCAGAATGTTTCAGTTATACTCTTCAGTTCATAATAATAATTATCTTTAATTGCTTGTCATGCTTCTTTTTCTCATGTCTCATTTTTGGCTTCATTTTCAACATATTTTTATAAATTATACAACTTCTCACTTATCCTCACCAGCACTTTAGGCAGGCCACAATTTCATTGAGGATTATGGTTCTGGTCTCCTTAGTGGCTCCTCCGCTTCTAGCCTTTCTTCTTCTAGTTTATTTTTAACAAGGAAGAAAAGTAGATTGATGGCTTTATGTTACAATTTCTTGATTAATTGCCTGAAAAGAAAATGACAGAATACTACCACACATAGTACAAATACTAAATGTCCTAAACTTTGATAAAATCATAATCTCTTTGACCACAACTCTTACAGTTTATAAACTTTACTCTAATTATTGTGATAAAACTTCTGAGAACAGGACAAGCACAAGTTAGACTCAGAGTCTGTGTATTTGCTATTCTTTAATTATGATATGCATATGCCTTTATCTGAAGTTTGACTCAAATATTATATTCTGTACTAGCTATACCTTGCTATAATTCCAAACTGTTTCTTAAATTGCCAATGCTCACAATTTTAGAACTCTCTACTTCTCTGTTTCTCCATCTTTATTTTTTGTATAGCATTCAAATAATTACATATAAATATAAAACTATATGCTACAAATATGAATTAGTACAAACATTTACACACTTAAATCTATACATCTACACCAAAAATCTTTGTTAGATTTCTTCTCTGTTTTGTTTACTGTAATATCATCATCTCTAAATCATGTTGCCCAGTACCTCATAAAAAATAATTAGTCAATGAATCAATGATGTTTGTAAAATGAAACTAAACGCAATTTTATTCTAGAAGAAAAAAAGACAAATGTCAGGATTTAATATAACATGAATATAATTCCTATTTATTTTTAAAGACAATAATCACATTTTATTTTGAGAGGAGGATGTCTGATTTATTGTTCTATAAAACTTGAAATTTTAAATATTTCATACACACATTTCTTAAATCTAACTAGAAAAAGATGAATTTGGAATTTTAAAGTAATCATTAGGTGTTTAAATATGACTTATTATTCATTTATGAAATTAAAGAAGCCAAAGTTATATATATTTTTAATAGTATTATAGTATTGGGCCAAAGAATATAAAGGAAAAAGGATATATTATAAAAATGATGATATAACTTTTAATGTATATACTTTAAATTCTCATTAGAATACATAATAATTTTGTTACAGTATTTAGTCACAAGAGAGCTTTATAGTACTAACATAGTTTTATTATGGTGGCAAAAAACCCTTTTATTTATTGTACCTCATGTGCTGCAATTAAACATCATTAGCTGAGTAGCTTATAAACAACATGTATTTATGAATCCTAGTGCAGCAAGCTGTAGAAATCCAAAATTAAACACATAGACAGACTCTGCTTGGTGAGGGACAGCTCATGTATTCACAGGTATTCATTTCTTTTTTGCTCACAGAAGACAGGAAGGGTAAGAGGGTTCTTTGTCCTCCTTTATAAAGGTGAAAATTTGCAGGACAATTGAAAGCAACCTCGTCACAACTTTCATACTGAAGAATATACTGAAGCCTGATCCTAATTAGTCTCAATTAATCCTCAGACCAAATGGGCCGAGATCCTGTCTCTACCCAACTTATATTCCTCTCTCTGCTTCCCAATTGTGCTGCCATTAAAGGCATGAGCCTTCCAAGTGCTGGGATCAAAGGTGTGAGATTCACAAGTGCTGGGATCAAAGGCGTGAGCCTTCTAAGTGCTGGGATCAAAGTCATGAACCTTCCAAGTACTGGGATCAAAAGCATGAGCCTCCCAAGTGCTGGGATTAAATATGTGAGCCACCACTGCTTGGCCTCTATGGCTAGTGGCTAGCTCTGCCCTCTGATCTCCAGACAACCTTAAAATATCATACAACAATATACCATCAAAAGAACACTGTTTCTTAAATAGTACTAATATATGAATGGAAGACAAATCTATCCCACAAGATGAACAAATATTAAAGTACAAATATTTTTTTAAAAAACATGGTAAATTGATTCCTTAGTAAATTCATTGTATGGTTTTCAGAACTTTCATTGTATAGCTGTCTTGAACTTACTTGAACCAACAAAATTGTTGAAGTGGCTAAAATATTGAATAATGATTGGAAAGGTTGAGTTCAAAAACATCAATGTGGTTTGGTGGAGGACTTAATCAGTAAATTGCCTGTCTTGAAAGATAGACATAATTTAGACCCCCCGAATGCACGTAAAAAGGTCAAGCATCATGGTATAAGTGGATAGTCCCAGTGCTAATCAGGAAGACATGGGAGAATCCTACAGCCTCATTGGCCAGATTCTCTAATCTAAATGGTGTACTTACCAACAGGGAGAGATCCTTTCTCCAAACAAGTGAAAGGCATTTGTGCAGATGAAATTTCTAGCTGTCCTTTGGGCTCTATGTGTACATGCATAAACACACAGATGTGCACATATGTAAACACACAAACACACAAAAGATATATATGTACATATACACAAGCTACATACACATTATAAAATAGGACCCAAGGAGGTTCAAAGTGATACAGAAAAAAGAATGAATAAAGGAAATATACAAGGATTGAAAAACAATATCTAGCAAGTTATAGTTTAACAAATAATGAAATATAAATCTTACAAATAAAAATATTAAAAATGAAATAAAGTAATTCCAAGTGTAGACATACATTCAAATCACAGTATAGAAAAACAGAATTTGTGAACAAAATATGCAAAAACCTCTGGGACATGATTAAGAGACTAAACTTATGAATTGTTTTCCCCAAGCATAATACTTTTTTATTAATTATTTAGGAATTTCACACAATACACCCGTTCCTCCCATGCCCACCTTCAAACACTTGTACATTCCTCCTTACCCTACCCCTGGAAGAAAATTAACAAGTCCAATTTGTGTTGCTCACATATACCTTGGAGCATGGTGAAATTCCCAGCAACCAGCCCCTTAAAGAAAGCCTCTTCCTTCCCCACCCCACTGCCAGAAGTCATCAAATGTGAAGAGCTACACTTTAACATCTTTATCATCTTTTTTAAAAGCTGTCTTCAATAGCTTCCTATCTGGACTGTTTCCGTTTTTTGGGAGTGGGTGGGAAGAGGTTCTCACAGAAGACTTCAATGTCTCTCATTCTCACTTAAGAGTCTGAAGTCATCCATACCACTGCAAAGGAAGTTTTCTTGCCTTGATTAGCCAGTGGCAGCATGGATCATGGACTTCCACATGGTTTTCCATGGTAGCACAGAATGTGGACATCAGCCAGATCTCTGGCAGCAGCACATATCACAAACATCAACATGGCTTCCAATGACAGCCTGGATCATGGAAATCAACATGGTTTTCAATGGCAGCACTACGGACCTTGGATTCATGTGTTAGAATTCTTGGCACACAGAGAGTGGCATTATTAGGAGATGTGGGCTTGTTGGACTAGGTAAGGCCTTGTTTGAGGAAGTGTGTCACTGTTTTGACACAATCTCCTTGTACTGCCTGTGGATCAGGATGTAGAAGTCTCAGCTCCTTCTCAAGTGCCATGTCTGCCAACATGCTGATATGCTTCCTGTCATGATGATAATGGACTAAACCTCTGAAACTGTAAGCTAGTCCCAATTAAACATTTTCCTTTATAAAAGTTGCCATGGTAATAGTGTCTCATCACAGCAATGGAAACCCTAAGACAGCAGATGATATTGGGTACTGGATTGTTGCTATGATAGGCCTGACAATGATTTTATTTGGAGGAATGTGGACTTTGGAATTTTGGATTAGAACATCAGTTACTACTTTAAGTGGGGCTTAATTGGCTATTCTAGTAGGAACATGGAAGACAGTGATGCTGAGGGTGATTTGAACTGTATAAGCCTGGCTCAAGGGGCTACAGAAAAGAAGAATGTTAATATTTGGCCTAGAAACCTGTCTTATGATATTTTGGTGAAGAATGTGGGTGCTTTTTGCCCTTGTCCAAACTGAAATGTATGCCCGAGGCTAAAGGGAATTGTTTTGGATTAATTCCATTGGCAGATGCCATCTCAAAACAATCTAGCATTGGCTCTGGAATGTGGTTATTAACATTCACTATTATGAAGATACATAATGAAAACGAACAAGGTGAGTAATTACAAATAGAAAATGTACAATTTGTGGAGAAAGGGGGCACCAGGAATTGGAATAGAGCTGAATCCTCTATTCAAGGAGATAAAAGAGTAAAGGAAAGCTGAATGTTAAACGGAACAAAGTGTGGAGACCTCAGGATAGGCTCCTACACAGCTAAGCTTTCAACTTGTGAAAAGGAATTAAGAACTGCTTAGGTCCAGTGGTGGTGGGACACACCTTTAATCCCAACCTTCAAGAGACAGAGATGCAGAGCTCTGATTCAAGACCGGCCTGATCTATAGATACAATTTCAAGGCACCCAATCTTAGGCAGTGAAGGAAACCATGGAAAACTGAAAGCTTGTGAAAAAGTAATTGAACAAGGGGACCATATTTCTAGTCCCTGCAAGCAGCAGAACTTCTCGGTTTTGGCCACATGGTTCTGGCTGTAGGGTCAATGATAGATGTAAGGGGTTATGGAATCTCCCTCCATGACTATGGAAAGCCACTGAGGGCAGGCATGTGGCAGGGGTGTCCCCGCATGGAGTTACAGGGAGGCCATTGTGTAAAGCTGTGAAGATGAAGAATGGTTTCCCTTAAGAGACCCCAAAATGTTAGAGATGCCTTAGTCATAGGGTGCATGTCAAGGAGAGCTAGTAAGAGGGAGTAGAACTAGCCCAAAAGGAAGGAGTACGTCTCAGTCAATAAAGCTGAACAGAGTTGGAGATCTGAAGAGGATTTTGACATCAGAAACAGAGTTGCAGAGTTTGTAATGTGCCCAAGACTGGTTTTCAGTCTTGCTTTTTTGCACCTTTTCCTCACTATCCTCCCTTTCCTGCATTTTGGAATGGTGACATATATCCTGTCCCAATATATGTTGGAAGTATGTGATCTGCTTTTTTTTAAAAATTTTGATCTTACAGGGGATTATAGTTAAGAGATTGCATGAATTTCTGGTGAGACTTTGAACTTTGGACTTTTAAACAAGATTGAGACTGTTACACACTATGGAGACTTTTGAAGTTGTATTAAATGCATTTTGCATTATGTTATAGCTACAAGCCTGTGGTGACCAAGGAATAGAATGTGGTGGTTTGAGTAGATATGGCCAACATAGACTCATGTGTTTGATGCTTGGCCCATTGGGAACGGCACTACTAGGAGGTGTGTCCTTATTGGAGTAGGTTTGACCTTTTTGGGAGAAGTACATCACTGTGGAGGCAGGCTTTGAGGTCTCATATATACTCAAGCTATACCCAGTACAGTCTCTCTTTCTGCTGCCTATGGGTCAAGATGAACTCTCAGCTCCTTCTCCACCATGTATACCTGCTTGCCTCCTTTCCCCACCATACTAAACCTCTGAAACTGTAAGCCAGTCACAATTAAATGTTTTCCTTTATAAGAGTTGCTGTGGTCATGTCTCTTCACAACAACAGAAGCCCAAACTAAGACAGGGAATAAGCATAAATACTCATAATGTAGTTAGTCCTAGTACTAAATAGCTTCCAGTACCAGGTACAATTTCCCTGTTGTTGACCAGGGAAATTAGAGAACTTAGATAGCTGTCTGATTAGACAACTGTTGTTTAACAATCATGGTATGCATGCCACTAATTACTCTAAGAGTTATGTCATGCTGATGCTTGTGGTTCATAGACATCATAGATGAATAGGATATCAGTTTCTTCTCACATTTGGAAGCCTGTTACCATGAAAATTGGTCTCCAGAGAAGAAACATTCATGTCAGCTCTAACTCTGGGGTCTCTAGGGCCTATGTCTGCAATTCATGGTATATTAAGCCATAGGGACTTATCCCTGACACTGGGGGAAACCAAGGGCAGTAGTAATAACATGTATATTCTGGGATTGTCTTGGATAACTCTGACCAAAAACTCGCAACAGGCCTTCTCTTTCCTGGTTTGAGGGGTTTTCTTGAGCTCTCTTTGGCTCTTAGACTGACCATTGTCAGCCCAGATGGGAAAATTTCATCTAAATTTCCTATGGATGTGTATACACAGACTTACTTGAATTATATATTTTTTTAATTTAGGTAAATAGTTAATAGTATTATTCCTTTGGATGTTTTCAGATGTACTAATTGTTATTTTAACCTCAACTGTCCTTTTTATGTAGTTATCTCCATATCCATGGCTCATTAGAACCTCCTACCTCTTTTCTCATTTCACCAATCAAATCACTTGTACACTGCTATGCCCTTTTCTGTTGTTACACCAGTCCCATACTCCAGCAAAGGTTCCTTTTTACTTTCCTGGATTTTGCAGTTACTACTGGATATGTTCTCACATCTGTACATTTGTAACTAGGAGCCTCTAATGAGAAAGAATATACAGCATTGTCTTTCTGGGTCTGGATATATCATCTTTTCAGTCAATTTACCCTAAACATTTATAATTTTCTTTACCAATAAATAGTATTCTGTAGTGTATATGTAACACATTTTCATTATCTATTCATCAATTATAGAACATTTAGATTGTTTCTATTTCCTGGCTATTATCAATAGAATATTAATGAACATGGTTACCAAATACCTGTGAAAAATGAAGTTGAGTTCTTTGATCATGTTCCAAGGAGTGGCATAGCTCAGCCACATAAAAGATTGATTTCTCTGGTGTTTTAAGATGTCTCTACACTGATGTCCATAAGGGCTGCACCAGTTTGCGACCTCACTGACAGTGACTGAGGGGTCTCTTTACCTCACAATTGTCTCAGCATTTGTTCTTGGTGTGTGATTGATAATGACCATTTCTATTATGATTGGGGTAGCATGAAGTCTCAAAGTTGTTTGATTGGCATTTTTTTTTTGATTTCTGGGCATGGTGAACACTTTTGAGATAGCTTTAGTCATCATTTTCTTTTCTGAGAACTCTTTTATCTGAAGAGTAGGGATAGGGATTGAAGAGGAGGAGTAGTAAGAACAAAGAGCATGGAAGAAAAGGGGACAAAATCAAAGCTACATGTATGCATAAACAAGAATAACAGAAAGAACTATGTTCAGTATTATAATTAACATGATTGACTCAATCATTCTAATAAAAGTTCAAATATTAAATAAGACAGACAAGAGAATAGAACATAAACAAAGGTGTGGAACAGAGTGGAACAGATGCAAGACAAGGAATGTTTGAATCCTCCTGAAGCTAGAAAGACAAAGTGAAAGGTTTGCTTTAGAGCCTTCTAAGATGACACTGTTCTCTAGATTTGAGTCTTTCAGCCTTCACTGGGAGAATTCACTTCTTTTTTCTTTTGTGGTACTAGAGGTGATGTCCATGGCACGCTACAACTAAGTGGTACTACCATTTCCTAGTTCTGTTGTTTGAAGCAAGAATTTTACAATCCAGTGAAATACTCTTTCTCTCTGCATGGTATGTGGAAGATTTAATTAAATTCTCAGGAATGAGTGAAATAATTCTTTTTAAAATGTGTGATTAACGTTGGCTTGAAATAAATCAGGGAATGTTCTTGAGGAAATGGCAGTATTTTTTCTTACCCATAAATAATGAGTAGGGTTGAAGAAACAGAATGAATCAGGAGATAGCTACATATCATATCAGACAACAGAATTTGTTAAAAATGGCAAAGAGAATAGTTTAAATGGTCAACTTTTAAATGTCAATGAATCATATATACTTTCATTCTGGGGCTTTATTTTCCTACAGAATTAAAAGAAAATGGGCAAAAATTTCCCATATTAAGGATAAAACAGAGCTAGGTAACAGTTAAGTTGATCCAAAATCAGAGTTTTCTTTAGGAATATTCTATCAGGAGGAAAGTGAGCTTAGAACTGTACTCATTTTTAAATATAAGTTGGATACTTAGCTATTGGTGGCCAAGGTTCAACATGAAAATTTGTACTTAGAAAGTTATTATGATGAAACACTATGACTGGTGAGATGGCTCAGGAGGCAAGGGTGCTATCTGTTGTAGAATTTTTTGTTTTGTTTTGTTTTGTTTGTTTTTTTGAAACAAGGTTTCTCTGTGTAGTTTTGGTGCCTGTCCTGGATCTTGCTCTGTAGACCAGGCTGGCCTTGAACTCACAGAGATCTTCCTGGCTCTGCCTCCTGAGTGCTGGGATTAAAGGCGTGTGCCACCACCACCCGGTGTAGAAAATTATTTTAAGATGTGTTATATTTGTTTATGCTGTAGAACATTTGTTTTAATGATGCCAAGATATGTTGCATTATTTTATGTTGTATTTGTTTAACTCTGTAAAGCGATGTTACTTTGCTTGTCTAAAACACCTGACTGACCTAATAAAGAGCTGAGTGTCCAACAGTGAGGCAGGAGACAGGATAGGTGGGGCTGGCAGTCAAAAAGAATAAATAGGAGGAGAAATCTAGGCAAGAGATTGGGAGACCAGGACACTAGGCGCCAGCCACCCAGCCACCCAGCTGGAAAATGCACTAAAGCAAAAGATAGATGGGATAATTTAAATTATGAAAAGCTGGCTAGAAACAAGCCAAGCTAGGGCCAGGCATTCATAAGAAAGAGTAAGCCTGAGTGATTCATTTGGGAGCTGGATTGTGGGGCTCCCCAAAGAGTAAAGAGCAAAAAGAAAACAAAACTGATCTATGAACTCTGACTACCTGAGTTGATCCCTGGGAATCACATGGTGGAAGGATAGAAACAATTCTTTTTCTTTTTTTTTTATGTCCCATATCTTCTATCTTCTTTTTTATTACAAAATTTTTTCATTCATTTTACACACCAAAGATCCCTCTCTTCCCTCCTCTCATCCCCCCAACTCCCCATCTCACTCCCCCCATCAAGAAGGCAAGGCCTCCCATGAGGAGGCACATCCAATAGAGGCAAGTCCAAGCCCATCCACTTTCCTCAAGGCTGCAAGAGGTGCCCCATCATAGGTAGTGGGCTCCAAAAATTCCACTCATGCACTAGAGATGGATTCTGATCCCAGCGCCAGAGAGCCCCCCCAAGCAAATCAAACTACACATGTCTTGCCATGCATAGAGTCCAGCCCAGCCCCAGGTAGGCTCCACGACTATTGATCCAACTTTCATGAGTTCATACTAGTTCAGTGTGGTCATCTCTGCAGGTTTCCCCATTATGATCTTGATGCACTTGCTCATAAAATCCCTCTTCTCTCTCCCCAACTAGACTCCTGGAGCTCTGCCTGGATGTCTCCCTCTATCATGGTATTTATTTCACTGCTTTCCCACTCTATCCCTGTGCCAGCTTGACCATCCTATTCCCTTATGCTCTCATCTTCCAACCCCTACCCTCCATTGCCCACCACTCATCCCCGCTTTGCTCATGGAGATCTCATCTATTTCCCCTTCCAAGAGTAATCCATGCATCCCACTTTGGGTCTTCTTTTTTAGCTAGCTTCTCTGGAATTGTAGGTTGTAGTCTGGTTATCCTTTGCTTTACATCTAGTATCCACCTATTAGTGAGTACATACTATGTTTGTCCTTCTGAGTCTTGGTTACCTCACTCAGGATGATATTTTCCAGTTCCATCCATTTGCCTGCAAATTTCATATGGTCATTGTTTTTCTCTGCTGAGTAGTACTGCATTGTATATATGTACCACATTTT
>LZPO01067274.1:10327-20883 GCA_001675575.1 Neotoma lepida
GTAAAGTTCATTACCACCAAACCTGAAGTGTAAACGTTATAGGATGTCCCACTAGGAGGAAGGAAAGGTCACTTGGTAGTAGCATGCTGCTGCTGGGTGTGTACAATATTCCAGTACTACAAATGCATGAGCATCTCCAAAAACTAGTGTTATTTTGAGGCTGTATGTAACCCCCCTAGAGGCTCCGTCTGTGACTTAAAGGGCTAGCACATGAGATACCCAACTCACCAAGGTCTGATGCCTGCTCCAGGGGACTTTAGTTCCAAGTGGCACCTGGACAACTAAAAGCAAAATGTAGATTTTCATGAAAGGAAACCAGAAAGAATAGTAAACTTTTCACTACTAAGACAGAAAGAAAGAAAAAGAAAAAGAATAAGGATGGTTGTAGTGGTACATACCTGTAATCCCAAGCAGATCCCCATGAGTTTCAGGCCAGCCAGGGATATATAGGAGACCTTGTCTTAGTAAGTTAATTAAAAACAAATAAGCAAATAGTAATAATAAATAAAAATTTAGAAGGTGAATATGGAAGAGGAAACAAATACAATACAGGAAATAAAGAATAAAGGTTGTAGGATATACAGAAAACAAATCCTATCCTGGTAAATGCATTAAGTTTTCAAATCAGAGGAATNACTAGAATATATTTATGAAGAAAAAAAGCAATACTATTATATGCCATCAACAACAGAACTCACTGACACCTAAAGATCCAGAGTGAGGAATTGAAATGATGGGAACAGACAGTATATGCAGAGTAAGCCACATGCTAGCCTACTATCAGGCAACAGGTCAAGTATTTAGAGGAGACAAAATGTCTTCTATTAATGAACCACTCCCCGGTGGAAGAAGGCACAATGGTAAAACTCTATTGTAAGAGACNGAAAAACATAGTGCCAGAATCAATCTAATCAATCTACAGAGAGAGTGATGGAACAACATTTCACTTTAATAATGAGTAGGGGATTAGAGACCAAGGCAACATAATAAAACAACTGTGATTAGCAGATACAGAAAGGGCATTCCAGCATAAAGAAACAGTGCATATGAAAAATATTTGATGGCTCCTCCCAAATACCTTAAAATTGAATTGCTTATGATCTTGTAAGTTTTCTGGATATATCCCAGGGAAAGAAAATGGGATNTTAAAGNNATATTTACCAATCTTGATAGCTGTATTAACCACAGTATCTTTAAAATATNTTTATTAATTNTTTGAGAATTTCATACTATATTCATCATATTAACACCCTTTCTCTCCTACCTCCCAGATTCTTCTCCTTCCCCTATCACCCAACTCTCCATACTCCTTTCTTCCTCATTTTGCCCAATTCATGCTGCTCATACACACTTGGGTGTGGGGTTACCCAATAGCAAGTGGTGCACCTACCTTAAAGAAAACTGACTGTAATTACTTTTCTGGAATGGACCCTGAATTTAATCGGAAAGTAGTACTTCCATTACACTTTTATCATTATTGCACCAGTTTGTACATCTTGCCAGACTTGTCTTTAGCTTGTGGAGTTCACAGCTGCATAAGGCTGATGATTACTGTCCTGTGGTTGTGTCCATAGTACCTTGACACTATGGAAACTCGTCACTCAAGACTCTACTGACATAAACACAAATGCACTGCAACATTCTCCAGNCTTAAAAATAGAAGGAAAATTTGACATGTCCTAAACTTAGACACTCACAGAGAGGATTGGGCAAAGTGAAATAGGCCTGTCACTAATATCTCTTGAGTCAGTGATATGAATCATATGGAATATTCAAAATTATAGCTACAAAAGCGATAATAGTTTGAGTATATATGGTGGGATGGGTTGAGGAGTTGTTTGGTGAGTCGGGTGTGGCTGTATGGTATAGCTGTGCTCACCTAAAAATGGTTGACANGGGAAACACATGCAATACAGATTTTNCCATAATTAAAGAAAAAGAAAATGGAAGAATTATTTTAAAATCTAAGAAAATCCGCTTCANTATCATACTAACAATTTAAAAAGCATTCATTTACTAAGTTTTGAGAAGAAATGAGTGTAGTATAGTAGCATTGCATATCAAAAACTTCTTGGGAATAGCNTGCTTAATATGAGAGCAGGATGTTGAATATTTAGGAAGTGGGCACTTGGAGGCTCACTATTTCCACTGGGGTTATTTGCTCTAAGCTGAGGTGCAGTGAGNGTTGNAAGGNAAATCTACAAATTATTCAGAGCTGAGAGAGTTAACATTTGCATTGCGCCCTCCAGATTTTGAGGCTGGCATTTCCCTGTATGGTGCTCCACAGTGTTTAAATGTTCTCCGTTATAATCCCAGGATTTGTCCTTGGTGGAGGCTGGAGGCAGGGGCATCCCAGGGGAGGATTATTGCTTGCATTGTTATTTAAAAACACAGTAAACAAATGACAAGGAATTCACCATAGGAAACTTCAGCCTTGAGCTTTGAGATAGTGGGGGATTCAAAGGGGATTTTCAAAGTTGTATTGCTGGTTTTACTACCAGAACAGATGTGGAATCTACATCTCTCCCTATGTATACATAGATATATTCACACACACACACACACACACACACACACACACACACACACACACACACACACAATCGAATGACATTTTCTACGGCAGCCTGCTTTGCCCTCCACATTCACCAGAGTGAGGTGCTCAGTACCCAGTGCCCATGTCTGTAATATCTGGCACTTTGTGTCATCTAACTGAAATCAACCTTTTACCTTCTGCTTCATATTGCTTACGATGCCTCATATTTTCTTTGGATTTAGACTATTAACCTATTAGAATGAAATATTTAGCATGCTTTAACAGGTGATATGAATATCCACAATTAAGTAAATCTGCTTTTACCTNACATACAGCCGTACTCTTCATCCTCTTCATCTCCACGGAGACATGACTGAGATTTCATTAAACACTCTCTGATGAACAAAAACACTCTCTGATGAATAAAAAAAAAATTGTTTTCTTCATACAAACACTTCATACCTAAATAGAAAAAAAAAGTAGGAAAATGTAGTTTGAACACATTTGTCACTGCCAAAAGGTCCATGTTGATTATATTTTTATTTCTTTAGTCTTTTATTTCATAAGACAATTTATTATTTCTATCTTTGGAAAATGTGGTTTTATACTATATAATTTGGTGTTCTATGTCTTAAGTTCATATCTACATGATCTTTTAAAAAAATATAGGGATAGAGAGACACCTCAACCGCTTAAAACGTTTGCTGCTCTGGCAGACAGCCTAGGTGTGTGTGGGTCCCAGTACTCACATCAGTTGGCTCACAACCACTTCTGACTCCAGCTTTGGGTAATTGATGCCTTCCTTTATCCACAAAGGTATATGCCCTCAAGTGCACAAATGCTCACATAGACCCACACATACATACGCATAATTTAAAAAATAATATAAGATATCTTTAGAAAAATGAAAATATTTTGGTCATTAATTTTGGTTGGACCTTTTTCCTTCTTTTGGTGTTAGATCACAATTCCTTTTCTTTTTTAAAGATTTATTTATTTATTATATATACAGAAGAGGGCACCAGATCTCATTATAGATGGATGTGGTTGCTGGGAATTGAACTCAGGACCTCCAGAAGAACAGCCAGTGCTCTTAACCTCTGAGCCATCTCTCCAGCCCCCTAGATCACAATTCTAATGCAAGTATTTGACTATTCATTCTGTAGATATTTTATAGTTTATGTAGCCATCTCCCCCTTTTCTGAAAATGTGTTTTTTTCTGCTTTTTACTGTGTAAGTTTATGTGTGTCCATATATAAGTATGTATGTGCATGTATGTGTGTGTATATATAGATGTGTGTGTGTCTGTGTGTGTGTGTATGTGTGTGTATGTGTGAGTGCTCAGACACAAATATTCTTACACTTAATAAGGTGACATAAGTGCAGGTCCAAGGAAGATACTATGGAAATATATGGAATGTACTTTGAGAAGCCTTTGATTTTCTCATTTGAATATTTANAGCTGGCTGTATTAGGGCTGTCAGTCTTCTTAGTCACTCCTGCTTTCCAGAGACTGACAAGCCATCACAAGGATGTGATAGGTTTGCTGTTAGACAGCATGGGACTCNTATGAAGGGCCTTGATTGAAGCTCTTGGCAAATGCACACTGTGGACTGTACGCTTCTAACCCAGAAGTGACTACCCTCTTTAGTTAGTTGGTTGGAAGTCTGTATTTGGCATTCTCTGATGAAAATGATGATTTAAAATTATTGAAGTTTTCTATGATTAATTGANTCTTGACCATTTCAAATTAATTATAAAAGACTCATCAGACTCAGAGAGCTACTGAGCTTTCAGGAAGCTCAGGAGTTTTTTGAGATTCACAAGACACCGTCTTGGGATTAAACAGCAACAATTGCAGAAGGAGGAGAGGATACTGCTAAGTGACTGAGGACAAGTCCTCAAGAACTTCTAGTAATGTAACATCCTTGTGGCATGGGTGTTGTTTTCAGTGAGGAAGTTCCACTGAATTGATTGGTTCCCTATGAGAGATTTGAGCTGCTCATCAGTGCCCTGACAGGTAATGAACAGGACAAGTTCTCTTTCTCCGGGAATAGTCACACAATAATCGGTTACCGTACATAGGTGATTGGATTTACAAAGAAGGTTTTGCAGGCTGTGGATTTATATGGAATTTGGTTATGGACTCTAGCCAGACTTTTATTGTACACATTATTTTTATACATTTCAAATACATATGGGATACCTTTGTTAGTTTGTTTATAACCCAGAGTCATATGCATATTAGTCAGGTAGTCTATCACTCAGCTACATCCTCAACCTCACAATGAAGGGTTTAATTTAANAAATTCCATCCCAGCCCATCATGAAATGTCAATCAATAATTTAATTAATAATACACAGGTATCAATGAATGATTTAAATGATCATAGTGTNTTAGATTAGAAATCAGCATGAAAATTAACACAAAAAAGCAAAGAAGGGAAGAAGATGATAATGGGAAGGNAAAAAAGGCTGTGGGAAAGTGTTTAATTTTAGAAAGAAAGGACAAAGTTAAGAGACAATTGTCATCACAACAAATGCTACATACATTCCATGCCTTTAAAAAATAATTAATGGTCTGAAAATGATCCAATCAAAATGGAAATTTCAGTTATTTATATAACATGAAAGGATTTCATATTGAAAAATATGGAAGTCAGAAAAAGCAGAAAGAACTTAGGGAAATTTTTGTGGGCTTTGGTGTCTACAAAATTCAGTCTAGAATTCCTTTAAATGCTTTTCTGTCTTTCCCATTTCCCATTGATAGGAATACANGTTCTTTTTTTCTTTAGCATTTCAAAGAAAAATTTGCCCATTTTAACACTTCAGTGTTTTCATACATGCAGAAGAAAAGGCTTGATAAGAGTAAATACATTCTATAATTTCTGAAGAAAAAATAATATGNTGTAATCTACAGACTGCATTCACATGTCAANNGTATCTTAATATTGATCTTTATGCCAGACTCCTCTCCCACCTAGGATCCAGTTCAGCATGTGGGTTGCAGTCATTGCANGCCACNCCCATCAACTCACTTAACCTGGAAGATGTTCACTTAACCTACTCATTCACTTCCTGTCTTTTATGAAGCATTGAGCTTTGCAAACTCAGTTGGCCGTGCAACATTTGTACCTTCACAAAATTACATTTAGCTTTCTTATGTTTGACAAGGATGCTCCAGAAGCTCTTTATCCTGTGCTTGTTTAGCTCCTCTCTCTGGGCTGCTGGTAGATCACCATACTGATGACAATAATTTTGATCATTTGGTTACCACATATCAAGTTTCACCTACTTCTGTTGTAGTTTAAAGTTGCCAGGTATCCCTTCGTGTAAAGCTTTTGAAGAAGATAAAATCCATTCAGTGTCAAGCTTGAGGCTCCNGACCATGGTTTTTTGAATCTTTGTGTCCATGGGTGAACATTGTGTCCTTTATAATCAGATCTTTGGGAGTTAGAAAGCATTAACATTGTAAAAAAATCTTTCTGTTTCATCCCATGTATATATTTACTTGTTTATTTACCAGTTCTTTGCCCATTAAGGAGGGACAGGGTTTTTCTCAAAGAGTTTTTTTGGACAATATGTTTTAGACCTCCTTTAGATGAAATTTCTTTGGGGGAAACAGAATGATGTCAATGACTGAAATTCAACTGTGCTGTTTTCCTAAACACAAAACTTGGAACTCGGCTGTCATTGCATTCAAATGCTCAGTCTTCACTTTTCTGCCTTTTCAAGTATTGGAGATTTGTCAGCATGATGCGTGACATGTGAAAAGCCACTGGTATTTCATCTCTCGGTATGTTTCTCAGTGAGGTGGCAAGCATATTTTGTTTTTACATTAGTTTGTTCATCCATGCTTTGTTCTCTTTGGTCTTCGGTTCTGTTGTTGGGTTTCTTTTATTTTTAGTGTTTGTGGTAGCAGTGGTGTTTGAGATATTGCTATTTTCCTCCTTTAAATTTATTAAAGATCCGTACTGGTGGCATGCAACTGGCTATAAAATNAATACCTTTCTTGTCAATCATATCTGTGCTGCAAATGTTTACAAAAGTGCCTGCCTCTGTGAGTCACCAGCTCTGGAGGGTTNTTTCTTTCTACTGTCAGACAATTAGCAGGGACGTCATTCTGCATTTCCAACTCACCTATCAGACCCAAGCCCTAGTCTCTCATTTATTGTTTGCAGTTTGCTTTACTATGCAGACACACTCTTTTGTTGATCCCCACCTGGAAACGTGTTTGTTTGTCCCATCACTGGGACACTGCAAATTAGCTTCCACTCTCTATTCTTCAGCCTTGGGGTAAATCCTGTTTTAAGCCTTGTATTCCCTGTAGGTACAATAGCCTTGAGTTTTGCTTGAAGGGAAATTTTGATAAGCAGAAGTTACATTTGGACAGAAACGGATTGTGAAAAACAGGGATTCCTCCCAGAACGTGAGTACTTCATTCTAAGNAGTTCCCACTGTGACCTGGGTGTTCATGGGGGTTGCAAGAACCTGTGAGGTACACAGTCATATCAAAACTATTTTCATGTAAAAAGGAACTCGTATNCTTTTGTTTTGTTCTCATCTTTTTGCAAGTGTGATTTGCAATTCTTCAAGGCAGAATGATTTATAATATTTCAGTAGAGTGAGGACAGAAGCTCATGAAAGGATTCAGCAGACTTCTGTTTATTCAGGTATCAAAGAGATTTGCAAAAATGTAAATAATGCAATTCTCAATGCAGTTGATTACTTAGAGAAATAATGATCATTTATTTAAATATGCCATACTTATTTATTTTTAAGTGAATTAATAAATATTTGANTTTCATCTCAAACTCAACTTACTGCATGGTAAATAACACCAGATGAGATATATATGAACAAAAGCAATAGGAAGCCTCAAATTTAAATAAAAAAAAACAGGCATATTGATTCTATGTTTGAAGACAATTAAGGCTATCACACTGCCTTCCAACAGCCAGAATTTCTGTCTCCTGAGCTGGACTCTGTATGACCAACCTTCCTGTGCTCACTTTCAACTATATACACAGCTCGTTCTTTGAAGCCATCGTCTTTCCCTTGATTNGAACTTCACCTGATCTGGAACCTGGCTGACCTGCATCACTTCAGATTTTGGTTACTTGGAAGTGTAGTCTATAGAGACAATTCCTGAAGTATCTGCCTCTAGATCACAAAACTCATACATTGACTTATTATTAGCACTTCGCCCTTTTCCATGTAGGAAATGGTCTTTTAATAAACATACCAGAAAGAAGAAGGGGTTAAACCACACACGCTCAGCTATGGTTGTTACTCCAGATCAGTCAGTGCAGAATCTACTTCCTCCCTGATTTTCCACCCCTTCGCCCAATACTGGGGTGCTAATCCATCATCTATTCTATGATGGATTCACATTTTTATATATTAAATACATTTCTAATATGTTAGTTGTTTTCAATGAGAGAATTCTAAAATCCTGTGATAGTTGTTGGCTCCTGTGCAGTGCTTCCAAGCACAGTAAATTTTTATAACTACACCCTTAGGCTTTGTAAAATAGGGAGAGGGCGAGAGCTCAATGTGCCTCACTGGGTAANGGCACTTGCTGCCAATCCTGATGTACTGAGCTGAAGCCCTAACGCCCTCATGATCGAAGGCAAGAACTGATTTTCACGACATCCTTGCCATAGACTTAGTGTTCACCCTGTGCAGAATGGCGCAGAGATTGTAATGTAACATTCAGCATGACAGTCTTCCCTGTTCTGAAGTGCGAGATGTTCTCAATTATGATTGCTGCTAAAGAGAAAGGTCTGTAATAGGAAGCCTGGAGAGCTCTGTGCNCATTCTGACTTCATTTTTTAATCATTGCTGTGTGTCTCTCTAGTGCATCTGCCCATCTCCGAAGCCAGGCTGGTGATTCTGATACACCATCATGGCTAAATGCAGTCCATCATTTCAGCAGGCTCTTCACATTGTGTTGTTGTTAATGATGCCTTTTATTTACCAGAACCATAGGCGATATGATATTACTCTCATTCAGTGAGCCCAGCAGGAGACTTTTAAAAAGTGTAATGCATTGGCTCTAATGTCTCTGATCAGGTGGATCCGGCCTGGAAAACCTCCAAGTGGATAATTACATTTTGCTACCTCTAATTTCCACCACTCCTTTGAGAGCAAATAGCATTCTTCTCTTTTTAAACTCAACATGTGTGCGATGTCTTCTGAATGATATCTTAAAAGGAGAAGAAAATTAGTCAGGCTTAACCTCAGGGAAACAGGAGAAAAAGAACAACAACAACAACANCACAATAAAACAAACAAACAAAAACGAGGACCATTCTAGAATCGGGAGGGCACTGGAGTTCTGTTCTTCTCTTCAGAATCTGTGTCCTCTTTTCNCCTGACCCATCTTTCCTCAGTTACAGATAAACAGAATTCTCAGGCTAAACATTGCACCCATAAAGAGAGGAAGCAATCTAATGGAATCATTCTTACTAAGTCAGACACATTATATTTGTAAATAGGGCTGAGCTGTTTGATAGCTAGTGGAAGCAGCAAGGCACAGCACAAAGCAGCGGCTTGTCACGGCAGAAACCAGAGCACACGTATTGTGACAGACAGTCTCAAAGAGTGAGTGTGGTCCTGCTGATTGCTAATGAACTCTCCAGCACCATTGAAACTGTACTGCTGTGTGAGGCCAAAATAAATCCCAGATTTATCATCCATGTACAATTCTGTGCTTAGAAACATGGCGGGGAAAAGCAGAACTCTGCAAACATCTTTAATACTACACTGCTTTGAAGATAATGGTCCCCATTTCCAGCCAGCATCAACCTTACCTTTAAGGAACAAACACACCTAGAGTCTATAGAGTTGAAGGGTAAAGGTGAGTGGATGACTCAGATGCGACACAGCATCTCACACAAGAAGATGGAACTCTGAAATCTACCAAACAGCAAGACTAGTTGTCAGTCCCCACTGGTATGATGAGATGGAATGCAATGTCTGGATATGTATCCTGTGCCGTGCTTGCTGTATNGGAGTCTCTTCCTCCCAGGGATACCAACCTTTCTTCACTACCTCATTGACAGTCAACATTACTTCATGGACTTTCCACTTTCCACTGCTCATGTAAAACCTTCAGANGAATATCACCATCATCCTCCTGAAACTTCTTCATATTACATGACTTTGATTGCCAGAGTTTTCCCATATTCTCTTCACTGCCTTCCCTAAATTCAGTATTTGACTGAATGTCAGGGTCCTTCCAAGTAGAAGTCACAGGCCCCTCGAGCTTTGAGCACTGTTTTACCCTTCAAAAGTCCATGCTTATAGAAATAGCCACACTTATTAGCATGAGTATTAGCCAATATTGGCTAGAAATGGCCAGATAATAAATATTCAGTATTTGAAGATTATGGGTGCTTTCGTTTCCTGTAATTTATTTTTTAATTATTCATTATTGTATCTTTTGAAAAGCTGAAAGACAAGTTTAGCTCAGGGTTTGTAAACATTCTGCTCACTACTGTCATAAATGGTAGCATGAAAATCTCAATATATTCTGTAAAGATATTAGGATAGAGGAGACACAATGGGATTCAGGTTGTTGGGATGGGGTGGTGGCCTAGTGCTAAGCATACTGCTTGAGCAGTATATTTAAGTTCTGTTCCCATTAACTATATTGAAAGGCTTGAAAACATCTGCAAGTCCAGTGTCAGGGGATCTGACACCCTCTTTTCATATTTAGGGATACCTACATGCATGTGTTCTTACACATACACACACACACACAAATACACACACACACACACACACACACACACACACACACACAGAGGCTTGTGTGTGTATCAGTAATAATTACAGAAGAGGAGGTCATGAAATTGAGAGAGATTGGGGAGGTCAAGGGTTGGAGGATGGAGAAGGAGGCATGAAAATGTTGTAAGGACAGTACTTATGTATAAAATAAACAAAAATGATTTTTTTTCAGATAGTACAATGCAGTCCCTTTGTGGAGAACACAGTAGGAAGTGGGAGGCAGAGT
>LZPO01067276.1:4233-16434 GCA_001675575.1 Neotoma lepida
AGGATCAGAGGAAAAAGATCAGCCACTACCCTTGCAATGTTAGCACACGCCCTTAATCCTATCACCTAGCAGGCAGGGTCTGTCTGGATCTCTGTGAGTTCCAGGTCACACTAGAAAGAGTTAAGCATGGAGACACACGCCTTTAATCCCAACATCAACCATAGAATTCTGGAGGTCTATACAGACAGACAGGAAGTGATGTAGCTAGGCTGAGAGAGCCAATGGGAGAACAGAACAAAAAGGGATATAGATGTGGAGATGTAGGAAATCACACTCTCTTTTGGAAGCAGCAGTGTTGGTAAGGTGAGGCTGGCGGGTTCCTAATTCCTCTGATCTCTGTCAGATTTTTCACCCTATTTCTGGCCCTCTGTTTTTATTTAACAAGACCNTTTAGAAATTTGCCTTACATATTCCTGTATACTTTTTCTTTCTTTCTTACTCCATGTCTGGCTGTGTAGCTGGGTGGCTGGTAGCTGGCCCCTGAAGTCCCCCTCCTTTCTCTCTTGTTCCGTCTTCCTCCCAGATTTCTCCTTCTACATTTTCTCTCTGCCTGCCAGCCCTGTCTATCCTTTCTTCTGCCTCACTATTGGCTGTTTAGTTCTTTATTAGACCATCAGATGTTTTAGACAGGCATAGTAACACAGCTTCACGAAGCTAAACAAATGCAACATAAACAAAAGTATTACACCTTAAAATAATATTCTCCAACAATATACTTTCAAATTACCTATGTTGCTTAAATTTCCTATAGTAGCATATAATTAGGTGATATTTTTCTATCCACACTACCAATCTCTGTCACTTAACTGCTNCATTTGGACCATTAATATTTAAGTAACTCTTTGTTAGGGCTCTGTCTATTGTTTGTATCCACCCTCCACTGTATGTGTGTGTGAAACATATTATCTAATGGTAGCTAAGAACATTCATTTTTGTACTACTAATAGAAGACAGCTCACATTTAATAATTTTCTTAATTTAGTAAACTTTGTACTCCTGCTTCTTGTTATAGTGATGTTCTGTTGANGCAGTTAGGTAAAGGTCTCTGATATTATNGTTCAAGTCTTGCTTTGTTTTTTACCTTCTTGGACTTCTGAAATTTTGTGTTTGTATTTCCATATGATTTTTGGAGTTATATAACAGTCCTTGATGAATGGTTGCCTTTTTTTAGACTGCATTAGTCTCTGTATAAAATGAATGAGAACAGCTATTTTCATAGTGATGAGATTCCTTACCTGTGACTTTGGTAAAAGTCCCCTTATGGATTTCTCTTTTGTCTTTTACTTTAGGTTTATAATTCTCTATGGAATTTGGGTTTGAGAATTTGAATATACAGTTTGAGATTTATTTCTAGACACTTTATTTTGATTGCAGTTACTAAATATATTTCAAAATGAATTCCTCTTCATTGCTGCTTAGTGCTATAAAATATGTGTACATATTTTAGTCTAGATACTGNATTTTTCTTAACTCTAATGCCTTCAAATTCATTTTGTTGTTTTTTGTATATAATCATGTCATTATTGATTAAGACAGATTTGTTCTTTCATTTAGATATTCAGACTACTTATTTTATTTGATACTATCATCCTGGCTAGGGTCTCTCCTTTTTTGCTAGGTGGGGGTTCTATTACTTTTTTTTCAGAGTTACCTGTCCTATTTCTTATTTTATAGAAATTAATTCTAACATTTCTTCACTGGTTCTTTGTGGGAGCCCACAGAGGTTTCCTAGTGAGATCTGAGTTTGCTTTACCCAGCAGAGCTGCATGAGGGGATGGATTGAGCGTGTGCATGGTTACCAAGTGGTTGGAAGGGTCTGCACTTGGCTGTGCTAGGGGGAGGTCTTTTGCTCCACCCTTTGGTATTCCTTTAAAATGNCCTTTAGAAGAGACAGAAGGGGCTGGTGGATAAGGGTACAGGCCCTCCCGAGGCTATCCTGTGTTTCTATCTGTCTCTCTCCCCTCTATATTTCTATCTAAATCTCTTATTCCTCACTCCTCAAGAGTACACTGGGGAAAAAAGGTGGGGGCGAGTCCCCCACAGTTCTTCCAAGATTATGGTAAGAGGCCTTTAGTGCTTTTGAATAAGAGATGTTTCCATAGGTAACAGTGTTTGGATGCTTGGTGCTAGGTTGGCAGTGCTGTTTGGGAAGGTTTAGGAGGTGCAGACTTCCTTGTTGCTGGGAGGATGTTACTATAGGCAGGCTTTGGGAGCTTAAAGGCTGTGCCACGTCCAGTTTTCTCTCTGTTTTTNTCTCACTTTGGAGGTGTGAGCTCTCAGCTTCGTGCTCCCGCTGCCACACCTCCCTTCCAGGATAGACACTTATCCCAGAAGCCATGAGCCAAAATGGACTCCTCCTTAAGGCGTCTTGGTCATGGTATTTTATCATAGTAACAGAAAAAGTAACCAATACAATTCCATTTACTTGGTTTAAGAGTGTATTTTTACTGGTAAGGATTTTATTGTGGATGTGTATTGATCTTTGTCAAAGACTTTTCTATATTACAGTGATCATGTGGCTTTCTCTTTTATACTGTTAATGTGTAGTGCCATTAAAATATTACCTAGCCGGGAGGTGGTGGCGCACGCCTTTAATCCCAGCACTCGGGAGGCAGAGGTAGGCGGATCTCTGTGAGTTCGAGGCCAGCCTGGGCTACCGAGTGAGTTCCAGGAAAGGCGCAAAGCTACATAAAGAAACCCTGTCTCGAAAAACCAAAAAAATAAAAAATAAAAAATTATCTAATGCCAAAGCCATCTTTGTAGTTCTAAAATAAGTCCAATTTAGTAAATANATATTTATCACAGCCACTCCAACCCCCATATATGTGTATGCATATAGGTGTGTCTATTCATCTGGTGTGCACGCGCGTGTACACACACACACACACACACACATACACACAAGGTTCTAACATACTATGGAAGCTTTACTAGTTTTTTCAAATGTATTCATTAGTGGACTTAAACTACAGCTCCTTTTTTTTTCCATGTTGTGGACATCTACTCTTAGAATTGAATACATATTAGTTACACAGAATGAGCTGAGAGCTCACTATGTGGTAGAACTTGCAAACTTAGAGATGCAGCTCAAGGAACGCAGGTTGCATCCTTGTCCTAGTGTACCTTACATTTTAGTTACTTGAATGTTTACTAGAACTTGCTATAAAGTATTTTATTACCAATGTTTCCTTGAAATCTGATAAAATTCCTGGGCCAGTGTCTTTTGTAGGAACTGTCTTCTGTTTATTTTAGAGCCTGAGTGTTTATTTTGAAGACTGGCTTTTGCTATTGTGCTGAGAACTTAAGGCACTTATTCCCAGCACTTTGGCCGTTTTTGAAACTCTGCCTAACAGCTGCCCACTGCGAAAAGAAGCTTCCCCTAATGCTGGGCAGTGGTGGCACATGCCTTTAATGCCAGTACTTAGAAGGCAGAGGCAGGTGGATCTCTGTGAGTTCGAGGCTGGCCTGGTCTACAGTGTGAGTTCCAGGACAGACAGAGAAACCCTGTCTTGAAAAACCAAAAATAAACCAAAAAACCAACAAAAAAAAGAAACAAAAAAAACCTCCCCTGCCTAGGACTGAGAGCCATATGGTTCTGTAGGTAGAAACATAAATATTTAGAAGGAAGTTTGGCAACATGACTGTTTAGGAAATTACCAACAGTGAGTTCCCCCTAGGGCCTCTCAGGCCTGGGCTCTTGACCATTTTTTTTAACAGTACTATAGGCATTGGTTCCCGTCTGTGGATCACATCTCAAACACAAACAGAAAAGGGTTGGTTACTCCCATAATGGCCATGTCTCCTAACCTTCTCACTTCATAATTTATGTAGATTTGTCTTTTGTGTCATGAAATAAATTTCTTCATTCTCTCTATGGCTACAAAATATGTTTCAATATGAATGTATATAATGTATTTCACCAAGGTTTTATTGAAGGATATAATATATCCAATTCTTTTGATACTACCAACAAGGAACTTTGTACATAAATCATTTTGCACATGTGCAGAGGCATATTAGAATAAATCTTAGAAGCAAAATTATTGCATCAGATGAAACAGGGGACACACACACGCATCCATTCATTCATTCATTCATTTTGGGTAGGCTACATATGTTACAAAATTTCTAAGCAACAAAGGAGTAAATTAGAAATTGAAAAAAAATAATTCTTCCTTCAAGCTCTCACCAAGTTCCACTTCCCAGAAGCAGCTAGCTGTATCTTTCCTAAGATGGGTTATGCATATATAAATATACATGCATATAAAGATCATTTCTCTTATATTTCAGAGTAAACCCCAGGGTGTAGATATCAGAAAGTTTCTATTACTTTCTTGACCACAAACTAATCATGTAGCTTAGTGACAGCACTTCCTCTGTACTTTCTGTGGTCTTGTGGTGTTGTGCTCAGTCTCACACAAACATACTTGTGAGTTTTTTCAGAACAGCTGAGCTCTCCCCACCAACTCTTACAGTCTGCTTTGGGGAGAATTGTGACTATTTTATGGGTTCTTAAATTTCCTTTGTCCAAACATGATCCACTTTAAATAGTTTGTAGACTGATGCAAAGAATGACTCCAGAGCCTGCTGTGGAATGTTTTTCTTTACGCTGTGAATATGTGTTGCTCTGATTGGTTGATATATAAAGCTGCATTGGCTTATGGCAGGACAGGATGGAGTCAGGTGGGAAAATCCAAGAGATAGTGGGAGGAGGAAGGAGACGCTGTGAGCCACCACGGGCAGGAGAAGCAAGATGTGAAAATACCAGTAAGCCATAGCCATGTGGCAACTTATAGATTAATAGAAATGGGTTAATTTGAGATATAAGAGATAGCTAGCAAGAAGCTTGAGCCATAGCCCATCCAATTGATATACGCCTCTATATGTTTACTTGGGTCTGAGCGACTGCAGGACCGGGCGGGACATAGGAAAACTTCCAGCTACAAGAGCCTCCCCTCCATTCTGCATCTTCTCAGGATACCTTTTATCATTTTTTTTCACTTTAAGGGTTTATATTTTTCTTGTCATTTATTTCTCTTGTTTTACAACTTAGTTTGATGAAACATCATCTTTGGTAGTTTTCTAAAAACAAAGTGTGTAGTAGGGAAAAAATAGAATTTTCTNTGCCAGAAAATATCTATAATTTGTCATTTAATTAGGATTTGGATAGCATAAATACCTAATTTAGAAAGTATTTTCCTGAAGAATTTTGCAGGCGTCATAGCTATATGTTAGTTTCATATGTTCTTGTAGATATATCTGAAGCCATTGTGATTCTTGATTATATTTACATCTGTTTGATTTTAATTTTGGAAGTTTCAGGAACTATGTTTTCTTCAGTGGGTTAAAATTTTTGAGCACTGTGCCTCAGAGTNGGCACAGTTTTATCACTGTGTAGGACCCTGCCAATTTGGAAAATCATGAATNTTGTAACTAATAAATCTTAATTATTTCTCCCTCCTCTTCCTCCACCTACCTGCTTCGTCCTCCTCCTGTCCCCCTCTTCTCTGCTGCCTTTGTTTTGTAAAATGCGTTCTTCTTTTTTAGATGCTGGGCATACTGAAATGGCCCTCTGATTTGATCATTACTTTCCTCCACCATAACCAATCTATTACCTTTCAGTTTTATACATGTCTTTAGCTTTATTTCACTGTCTTCCTTTTTGGTTTTAAAATGTCTCTATCAAGTATTTTCTTCCACTTGTTCCTTTTATTGCAGCATCCCATGATTGTTTCATTAAAACACCCGTTCCTCACATCTCTAGAGAGATTAGTGATAACTCTTCTGAATTACAAGATGTTTTTCTTTCTGAATTATCATTGCGTTATCTAAATTGCGCTCCCTCACTTGTTCAGTTTTTCTTCCCTCAGAGCTTGTCCTATATATGTGAAACTCTTCTGTTGATTGTTAATGATTGAGAACTACAGCTGAAAAGTGAATTGGCAGTGCTGAGGCTACATGTGGGACATCTCTCTGGAGGAACTGTTGAGGCAACTTTTTAAGCGGACAACTTTGCAATGCACTCACCTTTTCCTTCCTTATGGCTTTACACCTTGCCCTTCTTATTTTACTTTTCTAACTTTCTTGGTTGTTTTACTCTCTTGACTTTTCTATATAAAGCATTCCAATTTATACAGTTTTCTTCTAAGCTTCACTTTTCCTATGTGCTGCAAGGTTCCGTGAGAGGTTGTCTTCAGGTCTAAATATTCTGTAATTCCTATAAGAGTTGTTCCTTTTTATGCTGCATTATTTTGTGTGTGCCTTATCTATGTGTGTGTGTATGCATGTGTTTATTAACCACATAAGGCATATAANCACATTACCAATCTGTGTGTTACATTTTACATTACATTATTAGATCTGCCTTCTTCCTGTAGTGCAGTGGTTCTCAACCTTCCTAATGCTGTGACCCTTTAATATGGTTCCTCAAGTTGTGGTGANCCCCAACCATAAAATAATTTTCATTGCTACTTTATAACTGTAATTTTGCTACTGTTATGAATTGTAATGCAAATATCTGATATGCAGGATATCTGATATGCCTCTGTGAAAGCGTCATTTGAACCCTCTCCCCAAAGGGGTCATGACTCACAGGTTGAGAACCGCTGCTGTAGTTCTTTCATTTTATTGTTCTGTATATTTTGTTTTAATAGATATATTCAAATATAAATTTATTATCTGCTGGGAGGGTGACAGTTTTAGCATTAAACAGTGATTATCGTTANTAAAGCCTTTTATGGAAAGTCCATTTTGCCTGATTTGAACACAGCTATAGGTAAATGTTTGCTTCTTTTATCGTGTTTTCTTATTTTTACTCTGTACCTTTGTCTTCATGTTTCAGACATAGCTCTTACACGCATCACATTCTGAACAATCTGTTTCTTTTATGCAGTCCGTTTTGATCTGTTCTAATTACTCATGTGTTCAGACTTACTTTGTTTCCTTTATCTTGTACTGTTTTCTTTGTTTTACTTTTGCTGTTTTCTTTCCTCTCCCTTTGTTGCTTTTATTTATTACCTTAAGTACATCTTTGTCTCTCTATTAGTTTGGAGGATACTTATTCTTACTTTGTTCCTTTTCTTTTTGAGGCTACCATTAAAAAATTTAAATGTGTACTTAATACAGTGTAAAGTTAATTAATATTTTTATAATCTTTTCAAATAATGAGACCATAAAATAGTTTAATTTTCGTTATCTCTATACACCTTGTAGATGTTCCCTTGTTTNAGCTTTCTTTTTATTGGCATCATAAATTATATACCTTATTATTGTTTCATAGAATCACCTTTTATTCAGATTTAGCCACACGTTCGCTTTTTATTGTACTCAAAGTATTTCTANGTTAGAATATCATTTTGCTATTTTACTTCTTCTTAAAATACATCCTTTAAATTTCCTCTAGTATATGACCTCTTATTTATTTTATTTATTTGTTTTTATTATTTTGTTGAGAATTTCATACACACATATAATACGTTTTGATTAAATCCATGCCTCTATTCTCCACACTCCCATTCCTCCCTTACACTGACCCCCCTATTTCCTCTCAATTTCATGTGCCTTCTTTAAATCCACTGAATTGATATGCTGCTTCTGCATGTATAGGTGTGAGGCCATCTACTGGAGCATGTGTAGCCTCTTGGGGGCACATCCCTGAAGAAAATTCTCTTCCTCTCCTAGCAGCCACCAGTTGTTAACAGTGCTTCAGCTAGGAGTGGGGATTCATAACCCCTNTCCTACCAATATTGAGATTTTGTATGGGTTAATCTTGCTCAAGTCTAGTATACTGCAATCACAGCCACTGTGAGTTCATGTGTATGATTGGCCTATCATGTCCAGGCAACATTGTTTTGCTTCCTCTAGCTCTTATAGTCTTTCTGCCCCCTCTTCTATGGTGATTTCTGAGCCTTGGGAGGAAGGGTTGTGATGTAGATGTTCCAGTTAGAAATGAACTCCTTAGTCTCTTAGTCTCTTAATGTTGACCAGTTATGAGTCTCTGTGCTGATTGATATCTACTACAAAAAGAAGCATCTCTGATGAGGGTTTAGAGATTCAATAATCTATGGGTATAAAGATAAATACTTAGGAGGCAGTTTAATAAATACTATGTCCATCTAGCAGAATAATAATAGTGGTCCTCCCCTAGAACATATGATCTATCCAGCCATGGGATTTAAGCCCAATTAAAGATGCCAGAGTTCTAGCTTGCTGAGGAGGTCTTAAATCCAATTAGAGAGTAGTTGGTTACTCTTATAACATTCATGCCACTATTGCACCAAAGGACATATCTTGTCAAGTTACTGTCTACTATAGCTGGCAGGTTCACAGCTGGGTAAGTGCTTTACTCCACCAGTAACATATACAGCACCTTCCAGTGCTATAAGAACTGCTCAATGAGAATTAAGCTTTCAGGTTGGTACCAACTTGATTTCTCCATGTTCTATGACTCAGATATGTGCAGTCTTCAGCAATAGGGTCTTACTATCAAGTTCTGGGAGAAACCAANATAAATGGCAATAGCCTGTAAAGTTTGGGGCCTTCTTTGGGACCCCACTGATCAACAATTCAAAAATAAGTAACCCATACTTGGCACTTGGCCTTTTATTTGATAGCCTATGATATCTGGGAGAGGCATCATTCCACTGTTACAGGGTAACCCTATTTAAGCTTCTAAAATATATGCATATATTTTATNAAGATTCTACAGAAGCACATTTTCATGTGGCTTTTTCAAAGCTCTTTGGTGTTAGTTATCCCTCCCCATAGTGCTCCTTTACCTTGTCCTCCCATCTCTCACCCCATTCAACCCTTGTTGTTTCATTATTTCCAGTTCCCTCATCATGGCATCTGTGTTTTATCTTGTCAACATTGAACGCTCCTCCTCCATGGCTTCTAACTTGTTTCTTGACTTCTATCAGGAAAGCTCCAATTTAAACACAGCTCTAAAGAGTCATATCTAACATCTACATGTAAGAGAGAACATCTGGCATTTGTCTTTCTTGGGTCTGAGTACCTAATTCCTAATTATTATTTCTAGCTCTATCCATTTACCTGACTATTTCATAATTTAATTTTTCTTTACAGTTGAATAATATTCCATTGTGTATATATACACACTGTATTTTCATTACCTGTTTGTCAGTTGATGGACATTGAGGTTGTTTCCACTTCCTGGCTATTGTGAATAGTGTAGCAATGAACATAAATGAACAAATATCTCTGCTGTAGGATATAGAGTCCTTTGGGAATATGTCCAGGATTGATATAGCTGAATCATATGGTGGATCTATTTCTAGATTTTTGAGAAAATTTGATACTGATTTCCATAGTGTCTGTGCCAGCTTGTACTCCCACGAACAGTGAATGAGTATCTGCCTTTCCTCATATCTACCCTACCATTTATTGTCAATTGTTTGCTTTTATCACAGACATTCTGACTTCAGTAAGATTGAAATCTCAAAGCAGTTTAGATTTGCATTTCCCTGACAGGCTGAAGATGATCAACATTAAAAAAATATTTTTTCAGCCATTTGTGTTTCTTCTTTTGAGAAATCGCTATATAGTTCCACATCTCATCCTTTAATTGGGCTGTTCAATTTCTTGGTGTTCAGGTTTTTACGCTCTTTGTGTATTCTAGACACTAAACCTTTGTTAGATGTACAGCTGATAAACATTTTTTTTTCAATTCTGTAGGATGTCCTTCACATGATTGATTGTATTCTTTACTATATTATATTCTTTACTATACAGATGAGTTTATTTTCATGAGGTCCTACTTGCCAATTGTTGATCCTAATTCTGTGCTTCTGAAGTCCTAGTCAGAAAGCCCTTTCCTGTTTTTATAAGTTCAAGTGTATTCTCTACTTTCTCATCTGTCAGGGTATCAGCTCTTATGCTGAGGTCTTTGATCTGTTTGGAGTTGAGTTTTGTGCAGGGTGAGAAACAAGGATCTAGTTTTATTCATTCATTGAGTTGTCCAACACCATTTGTTGAATATGCTGTCTTTTCTCTAATGTATATTAGAAAACTCCTATAGCTGAGCTGGAAAACACATTCAGTAAAGTATTAGGAAGCAAAATTAACACACACACACACACANANACACACACACACACACANANANNNNCACACAAAATTAAAACCTTCCTGTTTGTAAATGACAAACACACCAAGAAAGAAATCAAGAAGTAATGCCATTCACAATAGCCTCAAAATAAAATACTTTGGTGTAAATCTAACCAAGGAAATAAAAATCAATGCATTGGGAATTCCAAAGAAAGAAATTGAAAATACCAAAAGATAGAATACTTCTGATTGGTAGGATTAATATTGTGAAAGTTGAGCATCTACTAAAACAAATCTATAGTTTCAATGCACTACCCCATCAACATTCCATGCATCTCTTCACAGAAATTGAATAAACAATGTTAAAAAACAAGTATAGCATAAAATACATCCTGAACAATCAAAACACTGCTGGATGTTTTCCTGATTTCAAGTTATACTACAAAGCCATAGTAATAAAAATAGCACGATACTAGCATAAAAACAAACACATTGATCAATGGAATAGGTTCTTAGTTATTTTAAAAGTCCTTTCTCTAATCATTTTAACTTAATAGTTATTTGCAATGCTAATTCTGAAAGTTCCAATATCTGAAGTTTATTCTATAGTTGTTGTCACCATGTCCTTAGTTGCCTTTTGTTAATAGTGGCTTTTTGCCTCTAGGTTTTGTAGTGTTTATTGTGTATTCGTATTTACTGGAGCACATTCCATGGCATTGTGTGAAGTCTGAATAGAAGATCCCACTCCACCCCACCACTTGTGCTTTCAGGAGAGTTTCTTCTTGAACACACCCACACGTGCATGAACACAANATANATATGTATGTATATTTATATATGTATTACACATATTTAACCTGACTTTTATGCTTTGAAATATATGATATATATGTATNTATTTAAATTATTAGTCATGTGCTGATTACTGAATGATATCGATGTGATGAGTTCTGTGAAACTCATTGTTATNTGATTTTGTCACTGTGTGGACATTACAAAGTATGTTTANACAGACATAGATGATGTGTACCNAAACTGAATATGACCTCTTTACACAACCAAGACACAGTAAACAGAGCAGGAGGTATATGAGGTGGCTATGTGCATAACACAATATGCCATTTTATAATGAACTTTTTAAACATACAGGACACCATGGAGTGATGATGAAAGGTAGATAATAGTAAGTACATAACCCAGGAACATGGTATTTATTAGCATTATTAAGTATTGTATAATGTGTAAATGGATATTCTCTGCTTTTGTGCCATTGGCCTTGCAGTGAGTTTGTTTTTCACCAGGATGGATTTTGTGGCTCCAGATTGCCACAAACATGAGTGATATATTGTACCACAGGAATTACTTTAATAGGTCATAGGAATTTTTCCAGTTTTGTATGATGTTCAGAACCCTGTTGACTCCTTTATAGTCTTAAACTACACTCTTGGCTTAGCTGTCATTGAGGAGTGCATGATCATATTTATCAAGAGAGAGATCAGAGGGTTTTTATGTTCTGAGGCTGAGAAGAATGTCTTATTTAACAATTTCTCTCTTTTTTGGTTCCTCTTTGAATGTATCAAAGGATGTTCATATGGTTTTATTCCTATGTCTTTCCTGAATTCTTTCTTTTGTTTTGGGAGTCACAACTCCCCAGAGTGTTCACACATACGATGTTGAGCTGGCTCACAGAGTTAGGTTTCGGCCATTCCAGTTTTCTGAGTCATGATCTGGGGCCACAGTCTATTTTGTTTTCTCTTCCTCATCATTGGTCTTCTTGGGGAGGGTTAAGTGAGAGACAGTAACAATGGGGTTTCAACATTATATTTCCTCAGATTTCTCCTTCCCTGAGTACAGTGTTTATCTGCTTCTCTCAAAAGTACTAATGGTCATCTTCTAGCACTTCCTAATAATTTCTTTTAATGATTTTATCCAAGAACTGAGGAGTTATGTCAGCGCCTACAATCCCCCTTCATNCTTGCATACACTTCACACTGCTTTGTATTCATGCTTGACTGTTCATAGCTATGCAGTTATTTCATGATGGTTTTTAAATTTAGTTTTTTTTCCAAGAGTTCTTTCATGAGTCTATAAGGAAACTTATAGAGTGCTTGTACTTGCTGTCTTTATGTGGAGTCC
>LZPO01067277.1:22967-34632 GCA_001675575.1 Neotoma lepida
GCATTAAGGGAACACTATTTTCTCTTGGTCAAAAGAATGAAATTTACCCCTGACTGGGTAGGGACCTAACATTTGTGTGTGTGTGTNTATATATATNTNTATATATATATATGTATATATATATATATATGTATGTATGTATGTGTATGCATACACATACATGTATACACATTTGCATGTTAGGTTCTCTTTATGAAAGGAACAGGTGTTTTTTGTCTTTCTTATTTCAAGTCACCTTACTAAATACTATGTTTTACAGATCCATTCATTTTACTGAGATTTCAGTTTTCTTTACAGCTGAGTAAATCCCATTGTGTGTATGTCCCACATATTCATTATTCATTCAGCTGTTGATAGACATCTAAGCTAATTCCATTTCCTTGCTATTGTCAATAGTGCAACAACTTGTATAGGTATCTCTCATGGCAAGATATGGAGTTCTTTGGGTGTATGTCCAGGGGTGGGATCTCTCATTCATATGAGGAAAGAACACCCTATTNACTGCTGGTTAGTATGCATATACAAATTAGTGCCATCATTATGGAAACTAGTATAGCTTTTTCTCAAAACAGAACTAAAACTATGTCACCTAGCTATATTTATTTGATCTGTTCCCTAGTCTTTGTAACGTCTATTTTAACATAGGTGAAACATTTGTGACTAACTTCAAAGTGTTGAGATTTCTCTTCAACTAGATTCTCTCTTATTAATATGAAGAAACTGGAGACTATTGGAAGCAAACATTTTTTTCTTTAAAAAAAAAAAGGAAAAGGTAAATTATAAGATCCTCGAAGTGTGCCAGAACTCAGAGTGAAGGTGACAGTCCTTGCAATCTCTCTCCCTCAGTGTGAGATGATGGCAGCTCTGTTGCTCCAGTGATCTCGGTGGTGAGGTTCTTTGATTTATTTATTTTGTTCAGAATCCTCTTGAAAAAGATGGAGCCTTGACTTGATGGCCCTTCACTCTTACTATTTAGATGATTATGCAATGATGATTTGAAGTTGGGAGAAGAGATGTCAAGATGTCCCTGGAATAGCCAGGACAATGCAGAAACTCCCAGGGAACAATGGGTCCTAGATGGATGGCGAGGGAATTTTCTGTCTCCTCCAAGGAAACAGGAAGAACTGCTCTTAAGACACCAAGAACATTTGGGCTTTTGTGTGACACAGTCAGTACATTTCATAGCCAAGTAATGTAAAAGACACCAGCCTTTCTTGTTATGACATTAAAATCATGATCATTCTTTTCTGAAGTGGCTACATGACAATTAATATTAGGGTTCTTTGGAATAGCTGCCGAACTTGCCTTTTTCCCTTAATAACAGAATAATTTGGAACTGAGANCAAGTGAGTGAGACACCAGAAGGGTTTGTAAAAATGCTGTGGAAATGTGGAGGTGGGTAGATTGACAGGTTGACATGACTAGTTAGGAGAAGTAGTTTGTGGATTCAGCGACCCTATGACTGCTCTTTTTTTTTTTTTTAAGTTTTGTGATGAACATCAAAAAGCAACAGGGAATAATGTGCATAAGAAGGGAACAGCAAAATGATAGGGTGCTGGTGCTGGTGCTGCTGCTTCTGGGAGACCTGATGGCAAGGGTATAAACTCTCAAACTGCACAGACACCTCTTTCTCAACTAGGAACTTCTATTCCAGTAAACAAGGTATTTAATCCTAATGACTGAATACAGTGAAGGCAATATCATCTATTCAATAGAGACTTTAATATGAAATAAATCTTGTCTTCACATTTAGTGCACATAAAAAGAACTACTTGGACAAATTAATTTTAAACCTTAGAGTTTTGTACACCTTTTTTTTTGTGTGTGTGTATAGATTGAAACCTGTGTAGTTTTTGCAACTTTAACATTTGAAATTAATATTAAATAGGAGAATATTAAGACCTTAAAGTAGTATTCTTCAAACCTTTACTATTGTTTAAAAGTCAAAAGCTGAAAATGAATTCTAGATTGATTGAAGTGAGTACTCAGCAAAACACATTCCCTAAGTTTAATTCAACATACCACTTTGGGTTTTCTAAAACTAAATATTTTCTTCTTAAATGGAGAAATGTTTCTTGTCTGCAACTATGGTACCTGATAGCCTAAAAGTAAATATGGGTAATTTAAGATTTAGACTTAAAAAAAATGGAAAATGTAGTTTGGGGGCAGTGAAAATTATGTTTAAAATACGTTGGGCACTATTTTGACAGTAGTATACTTTATAAGAAATAAATAGCACAAAGCCTTTTAAAAATTAGTAGTGTCTCCATATAAGGAGAGGAATGCAGGCTGGATTGAATTTTTGACACACAATCTTTTATTATGACATCGAGTTGATTAATACCTCAGCCAAATCATTGTTTTAAAATATCTCCTTTCTCTGTCCATTAGATGTGGAGCTGTAAGCACACATTAAATCTGGCATCTGCTTTGTGCTTCTCGTCATTGACTTTGGGGCAATGCCAGTGTCTTGGTTATAGTGTTTATAGTCGAAATGATTTAGGAATTTATCTCAGGCCAAACAGTTACAAAGGCTTTCCTGCTGGATCTGAGCTACACACAGCTTGGATAAGGTGTTAAGAATAAAGGTGGAACTCGNGGACTCTTGAGCATGAGGTGCCTTTCTGAGATTTTTCTTTTGTTCTAAGAACCTTTTAAATGTTCCAAAAATAATACTTGTTAAATGTCAAAACATTTTAAATGTGCTAGAATACAAAAGTAACTACTACTCAGCTCATCTAATCAAATCCAGCAGAAGTAATCATTATTCAAAGGTGGGCATGTAAATTTCTTTTATGTGCATAATAAGTATACATATACTTAAATTAGTACAATTTTATTTGAACTAACATAATTTGTCATGTGTTTATATTTAAAATTTTATTACATGCTTATTTATTTAGTGTGTATGTATGTCTGTGCATGCCACATCANGCATGTGAGAATCAGAAGACAACTTGTAGAAGTCGATTCTCTCCCTCTACCATGCAGGTCCTGGGGATTGAACTCAGTCTTCAGACTTTGTGGCAGATGCCTTTGCCTGCTGAGTCATCTTTGGGCTTGTGTCTGTTGTTTGAAAGATGTTCTCAAGTGCATGCATTGCATTACATCCCTGTTTAAAATTCTCAGAGCCCCTTCTTTGCTTTCTGTTTGAAAGATCTGCTGTGATGCAGACCAATAATTACTTTTCTTACTGTAATCAAAACTTAAAAAACAAGGTAAATTTTCAGAAAAAAAAAAAACCAACAAGATGAAGTTGAGAGTGGGATATTGGAGGGAGTTTTTGAGGGCATTAAAGGAGAAAGGGGGGAGTGGTTATGGTCTAAATACATTGTGTCAGTGTATGGAATTATCAAAGAATACGTAGAATAAAACTTACTGAAGAGTAAATAGAAAGTTTTAAAAACTTGTAAGCAATTATTTTTAAAAATTTGGTATTTTAGGAAAATGACTTCTGGCACTATAAATACTGCACGGAACTCCTATAAAAAAATGCCAGGTAATGAGCATAGCAGTGGTGCATGCTGGGAAAGGGCTTGGGATAGTTCTGATCACTGTTCTGATAGTTGATAGNAAAAAAATCCCATTCTTCTACAAGAGATCATTAGTAAAATATTAACTTATAGTATTCTTTTATAATATTTCTCCTTGAAATACATGTGAAAGATTTAAAGACAAAACTATTTTGTGTTAAACATTATTTTGTAGATTTAACTTTTTCCTTTATTAATGACACAGATTAAATTTCTTTTACATTTACTTATTATTTAAAAACATTATTTTTAATTCTTTGAGCATTCATACAATGCTCTTACCTCTTTCCTTACTCTACCCAGATCCCCTCCCACCTACTCAACTTCATGTAGATTACATTATTTTTTTTCCTAATCTGAATAGAAATGTATAGGGAGATAACTTCTTCTGAGGATCTATTTTTAAAATTTATTCTTTGAGTATTTTATATATGTATACAATGTACTTTTATTCCTGAGTCCAGTTAGAGCATCCCACATGTGTATGAGTATAGGGCTGTCCATTGGAGCATGGGTACCACATCCCTGAAGAAAGCTTACTCTCCGTCCCCCAGCAAACATCAACTGCTAATATCTTCTCCCTTCTGATGCTGATATCTTCCCTCACAATGGGACTGTTGACTGGCTTGATCTTGTGAAGGTCTTGTGTAGGCAATTCTAACTACAGAGCTCATGGGTACACCAGCCCTGTTATGTCTGGAAGACAATATTCTGCATCATTATGAAGTGCGTGTAAAATGATATAGGTTCTTCTTGAGAAAGAGATGGGAGGAGGGAAATGTTGGGCTGGGCAGCCAAGGGAGTGACAACTAATTTATTTCTGTTGCTTTATGCTCTTGGTGAATTTTTTTAATGTTATGAATTTCTTTACTTTTATGAATGTTTTTAATTTCTGTAGAGTTGCCATGCATTATTCAAGATTATAAAATGATTTGAATTTCAGGAGCAGACAGATTTTCTGATGAGGATTTCAAGCTGTGTAATTATGAAACCCATATAGGTTAAAAGTTCAGAACTCGTTAGCTTAATCATTTAAAAATAACCAATTTATAAGCATGGCATTTCATTTTAGAGACGCACAATTACAATATATCTGACTAGAGAACTCCTGGATCCTGCCTTATACAGAGAATGTTCATCCTGCACACTGCATAGCTTATTCTATAANATTACATAATTTATAAAGGAAATCCATATTTTATGGAGGTAAATTGGATGTCATAATGTGAAGCAAACTTCTAGTAATTTCTTTAACAGTTTTCTTGTCTCTTTAAAAACTCAAGGAAGTTAATGAATGAGTGCCAAATATCCAAACAGTCTANGGAAGCCTATTGCATATGTCCAAGCAGACAAATATCCATACAGTCTATTGAAGCCTGTTGCATATGTGCAAGCAGACATTTCAGGAAATGAATTGCAAAGCACTGGTGTCTCAGACTGAAATATAAGGAAATGAATGTCAGATCTGAAGAATCTGTTGGTAAAGGAGTGTTTGTTTGTAATATGGAAAACTACACACACCATAAAACTTAACTATCAGCCACTTGTAAGTGTAGCTCAGTGGTGTTAAGTGTGTACCCTGTTTTGAAACCAGTACTACTATCCATCTCCAGAACTTTCCATCACAAGAATATGTTTAAATTTTGAATAAAGCAGTTCAGCTGTCCCCAGGGATGTTTGGATTAATAGAGATGCTTAGCTTAGAACCACTGAAGCTTTTGACTTTCAATGCACATAAAAATGAACTTTGAGATTGTAGCTGCTCTTACTTCAGGTGAAGCCCATGGCAGTCACTAACTCAGTGGCAAGCCTTGCCTAGATTTGCCAGGCTCTCAGGGGCATACTATGTTTCTATGAGAAGCTGTGTTTCGATGAGATGTGATGATATTGGAAGAAAAGCTGTATTCAAGTGAAAACAACCTTCATAAAGAATCGTTTGAGGTGATTAAAAATGCCACAATCATCAAACTGTTAAAAATGGAAAATAAAATATGGTATTTATGAGAATTTTGACTGGCATGAAGATTTTAATGCATATTACCTTGCTTTGCTAATCAACGTGATTGAGATGCACGTGCCTGTTAAATAGAACTTGCTCTTGGCTTTTAGTTATCAGCAATTTCACATTTATCTTCTCTTCATTTGAATGCTATATGAACCTCTCTCAACCTGAGGGGGTCATCTGTTTTTTTTTCCTCTCTCATAGTACTACTGTTAGGTATTGAGAATAGATTTTTTTTCCTAATGCTTGGAGAATGATAACAAAAAGGAATCTTTTTATTGGTTCATTTCATGCTTGGTAAGATTCCAACTGTCAAAACATTATAAAATTCTGAACCCAGAGGCACATTTCATCACCAGAGTACTAATTACTGGAGAGAACTGGAGCGAGTCATTATGTAGTAGTATTTATTAGTGCTTCCCAATTTTAATGTTTTTTTTGGACCAGAGACACTTAAATAAAAGGTTAAGCTGTTTGGGCACAAAAGTAGGAGGAGAAGCTGCACAGTTCATGAAACACCATTAAATGTGGTGCAGGAAGGTGGAATTCATTGAGAACTATGCCCCTGCTTACCCCAGCTCAACATCTTATTTTCAGGGATGAGTGTGGAGGGCAGATGGAATACTTGGTTTGTGTTTGTGTTGCTTAGACGTGAGGTAGGCACTGGTGATAGGAGGACCCTGGGAAACACAAGCTCCCTTCATGAAGAAAAGCAGTAGCAGTCATGTGAGAAGTAAGGGTCTCCAGCATAGTAGAGAAAAAGGGTTGGAGTGTGTGCTTGAGGAAGTTGGTGGTACTTACAGGAGATTGTCCTCAAGANATGACATTTGAGAATGGTAGTGACGGTCATTTGAAATGTTTGTCATACACACACATACTATATGCTATCTATGATATGAAATGTTATAATTATTAAATGAGTTAAGCTCAATATAAATGAAATCGCAAATGTAATAAATTATGTTTAATAGATACCTTTTGTGTATAAATCACTAACGAGGTGGTAGACTAGGGTGGAGCAAAGATGAAGGACATGACTCTTCACAGAAGAATGGTAAGATCCATTGCCAGTCATTGTGGTTTTCTGAGCACTGTGAACGGCACAGTCCAGAGCAATGCAGTGTATGGAATATAGCAGGGCCTTTTATCTAGCCAAATGCTAGTGGCTACATTCTTAGTTAACTGTTTAGTCTTGTTCTTCATCTTCTTCCCTCAACCTTCAGTGATGAGGGTTTTACCCTAGGAACACAATGCACAGTAAGATCTCATTAAAGCCTCAGGCTGAGCCGAGCTAGCAGATGAGGGAATGAAGACAGAAAACAAGTCTTGAAATATTTTTTTAAAGCATGTTTTTGAAGAAAATGAGCAACTAGCTTGTATGCATTTGTAAAGGCAACGTTTATTTTAAAAGTAGAGGAAAGTTCATCTCAATTTGAGAAGAAAAGGAGAGGCAGTGGTGTAGACGAATTTCTGAACGGTCTCATTAATAAAAACAAACCGGGAGCCAGATATTGGGGTGAAAACCGAGAGATCAGAGAAACAGAACAAGCCACAACCAACCTCACCTCACCAACTCTTCAGCTGATCTTGTTTCCTCAGACTGCAGGCTTCTCAGTCCTCACTGGAATGAATCTCAGCTGAACTGCTTAAAAGCCTAAAAGCTTAAAAGCCCTCTGGTTTCTGGTCCTCATGCCTTATATACCTTTCTGCTTCCTGCCATCACTTCCTGGGATTAAAGTTGTGTGCCACCATGCCTGGCTCTATTTCCATTGTGGCATTGAAGTCACAGAGATCCAGATGGATCTCTGCCTCCTGAGTGATAGCATTAACGGTGTGTGTGCCACCATTTTCTGGCCTCTATGTTTGTCTAGCGGCTGTTCTGCTGTCTCTTATACACATCTAGATGTGTATAAGAGACAGATATATTGGGGGACACAATATCACCACACAATGAAGAAGAAAATCTATGATGCCAATGAGGAGGTATGTGGTAGATAAAGACTAGAAAAATCTGTGGTCTGAGCCCTTCATTAGTCCCAGTATGNGAAGTGTCAACTTTGAAAACAATTCATGTGGATTAAAAAATTTCCTTCAAAGACAAGAGAAAATGATTGGGCTGAATAGACAAAGAAAGATTATGAGATGGAGAGAAATCTGGAGTCTTAGGTGGAAATGGCAACTATCCAAGATAAAAATGAGCTAAGTAGAGAGAGAGAGGAAGCTCTATGAGACAGATTGTTCCCAAATTTGAGATTTTTAGGAAGGTAATAGTTACATGTACTCTGTACTAAGTAATGTATCACATATGGTTGGGCAGTACCCTGTGATCATAGACATTAATTTTTCCTAGCAAAACATTAATATTTATACTTCATAGAATAGAGATGATAAATACCTCTAGTCAGTACAGTTTGTACCAAATTAATGAAGAGAAGAAAATGGGNGNAAAAACTCAACTGAGTTTTCAGAGAACACTGAGTGTTAGGATGATGGATAAGGGAGTGTAGACCCGTGCAATTTGCTTTGTCTGTTTTTGTTTGCAGGGATAATGGAGATGGATCAAGGTGCTTAAGGTTTGAAAAACAGCAGGATGCTTTGANCAGGGAACACATAGGTCTGTGTTGTCTGAGATGGCTGAGTGGGCCCTCACTGACCATGTGCATGGCTCTGTGTGTCTCTTTGTACCCTTTTCACACTGTGTGCACATGCTCTGATCGCCACCAGCCTGAAAGAAAGAACATCTGCAATCTACCCAGAAGGCCACAGTGCATACTTGTTTTTATTGTTACAGATTAGACTATGTTCTGGTGGNACTGAGAAATTTAAAGTGTGAGACAAACATATGGTTCAAATCCAGGACTAAGCAAAGAAAGAAGGAACTAAGGTTTATGTAGAGAATGTTTGAAGAAACTCCCATTATAGCTTTCTGTCATATATATATATATATATGCATGTGTGTGTGTGTATAAAATTAACATCATCTGGGAATGTGGAGGCTTCCTTATATATTTTATTTATGTGTTCATCATATAGTGGTATACCTAGACATACTTAGTAGGTGGTAGATTGTAAGAAAAAGTTTTTCTGTGTCCTGCCTGGGCCCACAGCCGCTCAGACACAAGTAAACACATGGAGGCTTATATTATTTTTAAACTATGGCTATTAGCCCAGGCTTATTACTGAGTAGCTCTTACATTTAAACTCAGCCCATTTCTATTAATCTATGTTTTGCCATGTGTTCCATGGCTTTACCGGTCAGCTGGCATGTTGTTCCTTCAGCAGCGACTGGCATCTCCTCATCCAGTCTTCCTCTTCCCAGAATTCTTGTCTGCTTATCCCACCTATACTTCCTGCCTGGTTACTGGCCAATCAGCATTTTATTTATCAACCAATCAGAGCAACACATATTCACAGCATACAGGAAGACATCCCCATCAGTAGGTGACTATATAAATTAATTTTTATGAGTTATAATTATCAATTATAATAGTGAATTATTATAATTCATTATGAACTACCCTCATGACTAAGTACATGAATTATTACATTTGTGTGTATGTCTATATATGCAAACATTTGGAATATGTTTTCCAGACACATACATAATGGTCCATTTTTCATTATTGATGTAATCTAAAACATACAAGACTTCTAAATCAATGAGGATTTGTTCTAATTGACCTCATATAATCTCAAGTGAACACAATACAAATGCTAAGAAAGGGGCCTTAATAGGATATTTAAACAATGGTAATGGGAAATGTTACACAGTTTCGTGGTGTAATCTCTTTGGCTTTATATTTACTTTCAGTATTGACTACTACTGTAGTCTACCCAGCAGGGACACTGAAGCTTGGAGTAGGAGTCTGAGGGTTGAGGAGACTGTCTGAAGGATGCTTTGAGACCTGATTGTCCAGGCAGTATCTTCCTNGTCCAGGGTTCAGATTCACACTATGATGAATGAGGGTGAAATCTAAACCTCAGTTTTCCAAATCTGGTAAAATAAGTCTCCTTTTGTAACTGGAAAATTCTTTGGAGTGTGTAAAATGGAAGATTTCTAATTGTAGACAAAATTTCATATATATACCTGTATCTTTTACACAAATGCTTTATGATTATGGAAGATTAAATACCTTTCATATAGGGAAACTGGCATGTAGCATATTGCACTGCTTTTGCTGTTAGAAATNATTTATATTAAATACCTCTGACATTAAATTTTAGAAATTACTTTCTAACATTGAAATTTAGACACAGAATAAAATATTTTAGGCATGGAAAATTTCTAATAAAATCATCACACCCCTGAAGTAATCTAATTGTAACATCTTAACTTACACAAGAATTTCTGAAATTTCTGTGTTTCTAAGAAATTTATATGTTAGTCACCTTAGATAGTCTGGTTTCTGCTTTTATTCTCAGGGATTTGCTTTTAAAATCAAATGTAAATTCTTCTTAGGATGGGACCAGAGCAAGTTTCTGTATTAAAATGCTTGCATGGTGGTATTTTTTTCAAGAGGTCATAATCAAATATTATGTACATGTACAATAGTACTTTGGAAATCTTTTAAAGTATATCCTTAATGTTTCCATTTGTACTATTGAATAACAAAGAATAACAAAATTCTACACTTTTGTGGTGGTATGTGAACAAATAAATTTAAACAAATCTTATTCTGATGGTTGAGATTTTCTAGCACGGATGTGCATGTGATTGGAGAAGAAGGGTAAAGGTCAATGGAACTAGAAACCTGGATGTGAAGAGATTCACTGCATTCCTTTCCTTCTCTTTTGTTGTTCTTGAAGAGGAAAACCCCATTTCCAGCAGGATTAGCCTGCTCTGAAAGGCTTAATTAGTCTGAGACAGAGTGATAGGAAAATGCAAGAACCTTTAGGGTTGATANTATACTATGTGAGGACCATTTTCATGGAGAAATACTTTATGAGAGAAGAAATGAGCGAAGGGGAGGATTCTGGTTCAGTTTTAGCGNTCATGANATTTCCATGTGTTCAAGGCCTACTTTTGTGCTCACAAATTATGTTTTCTCATGCCACACACACCAGCCTTAGGTCCCTTAGTGCTCACACTTGTGTATTTTATTAGTCTCTGATCTCCATTTTCTGATCTCTTGATTATAGTATCANAGTATAAGCTGTGTCTGATTCTGTCTGAGGCTCATTACTGTTGNGCACAGTGGTGGGGCTCTGTTTCTCTAGTGCTTGGGGAGGCAGAGGGCTCCTCTGTGGTAGTATCCCATAGCTGAGATGTTCAGTTACTTGTATCAATGTCTACATAGGCTGGGTCCTGAATGTCTGCTATTCAACAACAATACATCTTACTGTCATTCATGTCATACATAACATAACCATTTCTGGATTNGAGNATTCAGAGAATTACAGCCTAAAAATTTGTTCCCAGGGTCATTTTACTTTTGCATGCTTAGAATTTGATCTTTGCCCCAGGATTAATCACCTGCTAATAACTAAAGGATTATGAACTTCAAAGGATTTTAAATTTTTAAGTGTTTGAGGAATAATGAGAAATGCATTTTTAAAAAGGCCCATCTTTAAAAATCTTTAGAACAGTCTTTAAATCTTTAAAGCAGTCATAATAATTAAATATTATTCAAGTAAACAGACCCAGTCTATGAATATAAAAATTATCTATAGTTTTGACTCTCACTGTGATCTATTTATTCTCTACTTTAAAAAATGTTAATACTTAAGGCGCTAGAGGGATAGCCTATTTTGTAAAAACATTTGTTGTTCAAGCATCAGGACCTTAGTTCAGATCCCTGGTGCCCAAATAAGAATTCAACTGTGGTGGTGCATGCTTGTGACCTCAGTTCTGGGAGAGACAAGGACAGGAGGATCTTGGCACCTTACTGGACCATCAAAGTAGCAAAATTTGTGAGCTCCATGCACTGTTAACAGATTCTATATCAAAAACATAAGGCGGAGAATAATAGAGAAAGACATCCCAGCATTAACCTTTGGGTTTCACAGGCATTGTGTGGATGAGTGCACCTGCACACACACGTACACTTCCGTATACTATATACACATGCAGATGGGTGTCACACATACACACTTGCATACACTGTACACACATGCAGATGAGTGTGCACAC
>LZPO01067278.1:0-17733 GCA_001675575.1 Neotoma lepida
ACAATTGAGACTTTCCCTGCCTGCCACTCAGCCTTCTGACTAGTGTGCCTAACAGTGTGACCCACTCATGGCATTTCTCCACTTGACTCCAGGTCNCCATGCCCCACCTCCCCATGTCAGTGTAGCATGGGGTACCTGGGCCACTTAGTTGCATTGAACATGTATGTCAGAGGCTGCAGACATGCCTGTCAGGTCACCCCATCTCTTCTGCTCTAGGAACACTCTGAACTATGCCCTGTGACAGCAAACAGAGCACTGTAACCCCTGAAGCCTGACTNGGTGAGTGAGGAACCCACATGTACATGAAGTCATGGCTGCAGTGTGAGCCTGACTGCCTGGACATAGGGATTCCTTCTGATGCTGTGGCACCAGGCTTCTGTCAGCAGGAACNATCTGTGAAGGCGAGGGCAGAGGACAGTGCGGCTGAAGGAGAAGGAGTTGCTGTCCCTCTGTGAGATCCAAAGTTGCACTAGGTCACTTCAGCTTTGTTCACTGGAAACAGATCACAAAGCGCCCCACCCCCACCCCTGTCTCTTATACACATCTAGATGTGTATAAGAGACAGGACGGTAGGAAGGTGTGGCTGTAACTGTCCTACATGCCAGGCTCCAACCTTAGAGGACAGAAGATGGCCTTGTCCCATGCAGCTTCCTTCACCTTCTGTGAAGGGAGCTGAGGATGCTTGCTGAAGGAAAGGGCCACTTGTAAACATCTGCAAACACAGCAGAGCAGGAGCTGGACACAGCTTCAGACTTGTTCTCCAAATGATGGCTCGGGTACTCATTCTAATATGTGGAGACAGTTGAGACTATGGATCTGAGAGAGAATGGCAAGACAGAGGATTATATTTTGCACAAACCAAAAATTATAAATAAAATGGTGGTTTGATCTATCGAAAGACAGAGCTCATTCAGCCCAGAGGGCAGCAGGATCGCCTTTCTGCATTGCTTCGCCTTTATACATAAAGTTCAACAATGCCAGTGCACACTAAACACAAGCTGGGGTGTTCTTCACACACCGGTTGTTCACAAATAAATATTGATTGAGTGCCCAGGACATGCCAGGTACCAGGAGCTATTTTGAGAATGTTGAATACAGCNATGAAAACNTTTGCCTTCATCCGTCTTGCATTCTAACCACAGCATCTGAAAAATGTACATAAACAANTTATTAAGCATGTTTCTATGCAGGTTCCAGCAGCACATAAACCAGGCAGGGTGGAACACACAAGCCTGTAATCCCGGCACTTGAGAGGTGGAAGCAGAAGGATCAGAAGTTCAAGGTCATCCTTGCCTACTTGTCAAGTTCAAGGCCAACCCTGTGTCAACAACAGAAGGGCTGATGCTCCATGGGGTCAGANTGCTTTCTGCTCTTGTGGAGTTCAGTTGCCAACACCGATGTCAGGAGGCTCATGACCACCTGTAACTCTAGCTCCAGGGATCCGATACCCCTGACACCCACACAAATGTGCACATACCCACAGGGACACACATATATACATAAATCAATAATCAAACCGATGTTAAAAAGCAGAAAATCATTATATGTTAAATAGTGTTAAAGAGAAAAAAAAATCAGAAGTGAATATGCATGGTCTAGAGAAATTGCTTTAAATGGTCACATTGAGCCCTCATACTTGCTCAAAAAGCTGAAGAAAACAAAGGTGTGGGCCATGGGTTATCCAGGGAAAGGGAATCCCCAGAATGTAAAAACAACGCAAGGGTCCTGGGTCACATGGGCCCAGTATACTATAAAGCATCAAGGAGGCCACTGTGGGCAGAATGGTGGGAGGTTGGGGGGTAGGGGGTATGGGNAGCAGAGGAGCAACTATGTTGCCTCTATTTGAGGACTTTGGTATCACTGAGCACCCACTGAAGGCCTAGATCGAAGAGACATGTGGGATGATGGGTGCTGAGGACCACTATGAATGTTTGAGACATGTTGGTGGCAACCTGGGCCAGGTTTGCTGTACTGGAAGACTNGGAGGTGAGAAGAGGGTGGANCTGACAATANTGACATGTGAGAGGCAGGCGATAGGGGCACTGAGAATCAGACTGTTAGCTGAGCCCCTTCAGACATAAGAACCATCTTCTGAGGAGGAGACATTACAGGGTCACAGGAAAAGGTCCAGGGTCATGTGGATTTGGGGAGTGAGATGCCTTGAGTATTCTGGAGAATGTTAAGAGTTTAGAATTTGGTGTAAGGAATAAACTCAATCAGACTTGAACAAAGGAGCACAAAATTCCAAAGTAGTGGGATATTTTATAACCAGAATTGCTATTTTTTTATAACTTAAAGGTCTCTTAGAAAACCCAGTGAATAAAATCTCTGTCATTAAGTCTCCAAATTATAATGTCCTTACATGTCATTTAGGACCATCTGTTCTCCAAATGCCTGTTTGCTGCTCTTATCTTCTCAAGTGGTCCTTGGCTTTTAGAGAGAAAAAAAACTGTCCCGTTTGCTCTGCATAGCAAACTTTCCCCATCCCCAATCTCATCCTGGATGATGGCCATCTGCCCATCCCCCACCAGCCTGCCTCTTCCTATTCCCCTAGATTCTTCCCTCACTTCTCCATGGAGTTCCACTAAGAGCCAGGCCATTCTCCATAGCTGCCTGGTTCCCCATTGGCAGAGTGACCTCCATCCCACCCAAGGTGGCTTCTTGGTCAGTATNATCAGGTCTCAATGTCCCTTCTCAGCCTTATCACACATGGCAGCAGTCCACTAAGTGTCCTTTGTGTCCTCTTTATCTCTGTGGATGATTGTTCACCTGCTCAGAACGGATTTGCCCTCTGACCTGAACTGACTTGATAGCGAAGAGCATTGTGGTCTCCAGGATTGTACCCAACTCATCTGTGCCATGATGACCACGTTCCTTCCCGATATATGAGGCACCCCCTTCTGTGACTGCACAAATGAGTCGCTGAGTTTTCCCCTCTCTGCCTTGTTTCTCGTCTGACCATCTCTCTCCCACAGTCTGATCGTTCTGTGTCTTCTATCTTCTCTCTTCTGCCTTTGGACTTCCATCTTCCACTGCTTAGCTAAAAGCTCCCGCAGAACACCACCTGCCATTTCTGGGAGACCAGGCTTCCTCGGACCTTTCTGGCTCAGGCCAGGTGTTTATCCTGCCTCTTCAGTTTCATCCTGCACTTTACACTACTATCACTTGTGACTTTGTGTTTAGCTGCCTCTGTGCCNTTTTCCCTGCAGTCCGGAGAGACCCTCAAGCATGGCCTGAGGCAGTCGCCATGGGAGCACCGAGCCTGAGCTCAGGGAATATGCATTGGCTTTGTTATTTTCTTCTTTTCTCTTTCCTCCCACCTCTGTCTCCTTCCCATCCTTCCATCCTTCTTTCATTTCTCTTCCTTCAAACACATGTGGGATTCTAAGCAACAGAGACAGAAAAGTTAAACAAAGCAGGGCCTTTGGCCNCGTGGACGTGTGGCAAAGGAAGACGTGTCAGATGAGAGGAACCCAGGGTTTTAAAGATGCAATGGACCAAGCACCACAAGCTGCTCTAATTTCCTTGTGGGCACATCTGAGCTCTCAGAGGGTCTTTGTGGATTTTGCTAGTATTCCTCCGGCCTGACTTGGTCCCTCAATCAACACTGACTTCCTGTTTCCTGTCTTCCCACTGGGCTTCCAGCCCCTTGGATCTTGATGATGAAAGTCTTCCCAGAATCACAGGTTGTCAGGGATCTGAGGCTCCCAAACTGTGAGTTCTTTGTACAGGGCACAGTTTCCCTGAAGCCCTCCCTCTGCATCCTGCTTGGTTTCCATAGAAACCCCTCATCTAGCTGCACATTCCCATATCCGATGGTCACTTAATGTTTCCGTATGTGGCTGCTTATTTGCCCTCATGTCGTCTTCTCCACTGGAGTGTTAAACACATTTCATATATTTTAGTATCTTCCTCAGGATATGTCTTTCACTTCTGCACATTCCTATCTGCTGTTGTGNAACAGTTGGATTAGTATATGGTGGCTCTAATCCTCTTTCTTTCTTCACTCCATCTTTCCCATCTAATTCCTTTCCCCTCAAGAGTGATGTTTCTCCCATGTGCTTACAGTGCTCAACATTGGTCTCTAAAGCCATACCAATTGAAGCCATGCACAGAATCTTGTGAAAGACAGCTTTGTATGTCCTAGTCAACACACAGTGAGGATAACTGAGTAAGTCTTTGAAATTGGAATCTTCCTGTCCCCATCAGAGATCAGCCCCATAGCAACCTGTTGACCCAATTAGCCTCACCCACCCGAGTTCTCCACTCACTTAATTCTTGTCCCTAAGTGGTCACCTACTCAGGACACTGCTCCAAAGAGACCAAGTGAAGAATGAAGAGAGGTGTTTCTGTCTGCTGGGCTCAGGGCCAGCACCTCTGAATGAGGGCTCAGTCTACACAGTCCACCCTTTCCCTTGAGCCTTCTTTCTATGATTCTTTTATTAAATAATAGTTTTGTTCTTTGAGACTTTCATACAATGTATTTTGAACATACCCCCCAACTCCTTCCATTACCCCCCTCTGTACCCTCTACCCCTACCTAACCATAAATTTCTTCTTTTTCCTTTCCACACTGAGTTCAGTTTGTGTTGCCCAGCTACTCAGGAGGGGGAACTTCTCTGGCATATCTCCAACCTATGAAGGGTCATATCTTTAAAGAAAATTGAGTCTCTCTCTCTCAGGAACTATAAAATGCCAATAGCTCCTCAGCTGGCAGATTTCATGCCCCTGCTCCCCAGGCTGGGATTTTTCTCTGGGTAGAGACTGTGCAGGTCTTGTGTATTCTGTCACAGTAACTGTGAGTTCACATGTGTACCTGCCCTGTTATATCTGGACAACAGTTTCCTTGATGTTTACTGACCATCGTTGGCTCTAGAATCTTTCCATCCTCTCTTCCTTGAAGATACATAGGAAGTGACTCCATGATATTCACCATCCTTACAGTATTGTTTCCTTAAAATATCTGGGCTTCTTTATGGGAAGAAAACCCCACAGTGAGTTTAGAAGTCAGTGACTCTCTAAGGAGATAGTTGGCTAGAACATGTGGCATTTGAACAGGATGAATCCCTTTCTTGGATTTGGGAAGCTTCTGCTGCAGGCTTCCTCTCTGGTTTTCGCCGTCCATCATGCACACCCCTTCTCTGTTCCTCCTTCGCCACCTGCAGGACCACATGGCCCACACATCACTCATGACCTGCTTTGCTCGCAGTTGAAGGATGCTGCTAGGAAGAACACCTCATCTAGTGGATTAGTGGGTGAAGTTTCCCGGGTATTTTTGTCTAGACCTTGAGAGATTTTGCTTCCTGGAAAATTCAGTCATATTTTATGAAGATCATTTGTCAGTGGCTAGAAAATTGGCCACGCACGATGCACAGCCAGGAGGACTAATGAGCTTTTCCTGAAGCACTTTGTCAGTGTCGTGTGCAATGCCCATGGTGGACCGCACTTCCACAGCACCCGCCAGCGTGTTCCGGTGACGAGGGCTCCGTATTCATATTGCAGAGCTGCTCAGAGTCCTCTGCTGCACAGAGTTTCTGAGAAGTACGTTAGCTTTCCCAGAGACCTCTAGACTGGAACTTTGCACATGAGGAAACCCTGAACCTATGAATAATTCATCCAGAAGGCAACACAAGAATAGGGATGAACATTCTAAGGAAGATTGATTTCTACTCCACCCTCCATGTCCTGGCAGCTAGTGCAAGATGTCAGAGTGTGTATAGTGTGTATAAAGGCCCAGGGGAGGAGCAAGACCCAGGCTGGGGGCCCTGCATCTCCAGGTTTGTTGGATGGTAACTTTCATACCTGTAGGGATGATAACAAAAAAGTACAAAATAGAAGTATTTTAATAAAAGATATAGTCAGTCATCACACCTGGTGCTCCAGGCTGTCTGCTGACAGCCATGCTGGTGTCTAGTTCTGTCTGAGTAAAGGCTGGACTGTGGCAGTTTGCGGTGGTCCCCTGTGGCTCTTCAGTGAGTACCACTACATCCATATCCCTGTTAGAGGACCTCTGCCCTTGGGGCTTTAAAGAGATGAATCTCAACTCTGTCTTGCAAACCACTACTCAGCTAACTCTAGTATGTGATTCTTTCTCTTGCTACCCCTTCACACTGCCCATCCATTCTTCATATGTATCTGCGATTTAGCTATGATCTGTGGCCTCATGTTAATTCCCAGAGTCTTTTAAATCCCACCCACATTGCCCCATGGGGAAGAGAAAAGGATGCCTTACTGAGAGCCTGCTCATTCAGGCATCTTGCTCAGACACCTTCATTCAGAAAGCACTGTGAGTGTCCCAGAACCAGCTCATTATTCCTTCTTTGTCCCCTGTAGACCACCCACAGAAAATGTTTCACTGTAAAGAACACATCTGTGTGTCTATCTATCTTCTCTCCTATGGCTCAGTGAGAGACAGCCTTCTCATTGTTCCTCCTGTCACTCGGAGAATTGTTCAGGCCTTGGTGTGTCTGTTGGCCATGAGTCAGGCACTTAGTTCTCTGGGGTGAGCGGTGGGGCTTACACTCTGGCAAAAGGGCCAAGCAAGCCTGCTGCCCCCTGCTGTGTTCTCTGTACTGTGCTAGGTGCTGGACAGTGCAATCATCCCTTCTGTTTGTGGAGGTTCAAGGCTGTAGGTAGACAAAAACATCAAAATCAAATGACTGATTTCATAGGAAACGGGAGGCACTGAGGCATGAAGCAGGGCACACTGGTTAGAGTGATCCAGGAAGATAGCTTCCCTGAGAAGATGTCACATAACTGACACCCAAGAGTAAGCTGGGACTAGCCTATCCCCAGGGGCAGCTGAGAGTCAATGCAGAGTTGCCAGAAGGAGATAAGGGCCGGAAGGAAGGGGCCTATGGCTGGGCAGTAGCAAGGCCAAGGATGGGGAAAATGGACCTCAGAGCAGACACCCAAGGAAGCAGATCACTAGTGATGGCTCCACCAGGGAAACTGGGCTTGGGAAGACACATCCTGTCAGGAATGTGGAGAAAGGGAGCCTTGCACACTGTTGCTNGGAAAGCGAGTTAGGACAGCTGCTGTGGAAACAGTGTGGGGCTTCCTTTTAAGATTATAAGGAGAGTTGGTGTTGGATCTAGCATGCCCACAGCTGGGTGTGTACTCAGTGAGCTCAAAGGAAATGGGATGAGAATGCGGAGAGACAACTGCACCTCCAAGTTCATTGTACCACTGTTTACAGCACCCAGGTGGGACATCCACAGGTAAAATGGGTGGGTTAAAATATTGTAGGTTAGTTGTTGTCCACTTCATACAAACTAGAGTCCCCTGGAAGAGGGACACTCAGTTGAGGAATTTATTTCATCATATTGGCCCATGGACACATCTATTGTATATATTCTTAATTGCTAATTGATGCAGGAGAGTTCTGCCCACTGTAGGCGGTGCCATCTCTAAGCAGGTGGGCTGGTGCATGAGAAAGGTAGCAGACGTGTCAGAGAAAGGGAGCCCATAAGCAGCTTGCCTCCATGCTCTCTGCTTCAGCTTCTGCCTCTAGTTTTTTCCTTGGCTTCCCTTGATCATGGACTATGACCTCTAAGCCAAAGAAGCCCTTTCCTCCTCATCGGGTTTGGTCAGTGTTTTACCACAGCAACAGAAAGCAGAGTAGGACATGTCTACGTCTATGGAATACTATTAGACCATATGAAGGAAGGCAATGCTATTGTTGGTGCATCATGGACAAATCTGGAGGACATTAAATGGAGCAAACTAGACATGGAAATAAAAATGCCAAGTGCCTAACTGCTATGCAGAATCCAGAAACCCCGGGTTCTCAGAAGCAATGAGTAGAAGAGCAGCTTCCAGAGGCTGGAATCTGTAACGGGTGGACAAGATCAATCCAAGGGAACAGTTTCAGTTAGGAGGAATAAGCTTAGGTGACCTATTGCACAGTGAGGTGATTAGTTAGCAATGATTAACGAGTCTTTAGAGGTGATTAGTTAGCAATGATTAACGAGTCTTTAGAAACTGTTGAGAGAATAGATCCTAAATGCTTCTCTCTCTCTCTCTCACACACACACACACACACACACACACACACACACACACACACACACGTTTAATATGTGAGCGAGGGACCTGTCAGTTAGAATGGTAGAATGGTTTAAATATCAATCACAAAAGCAAACCCCAAGTCCTCCTGTTACATCCTACAAAGATGTTCATCATGTGTGTGCCTATGTGAGTTTGTGTATGCCACAAGCCTACAGGTACCTGTGAGGGTCAAAAGAAGACATCAGATCCCCTGGAATGAGTTATAGGCAGTTGTAAGGTGCCTAGTGTGGATGCTGGGAATGAACCTGAGGACACTATAAGAGCAGTCAGTGTTCTCAACCACTGAGCTATTTCTCCAGACCTGTTAATTACATTAAAGAAAAGTGAAGGCTGAACTTAGAGCTTCTCCCCACAGTGGCTGTGGCTCTCTGCCTTCTGTCAGGACAGTGGGTCCTGGTGAAGCCAGTGAGTACCCTGAGNCCCAGATTCTCTGTACCTGGTAACCAGCAGACTCAAGGATGCCCTGGGGCCCTTGACGAGCAGCCTGAGTATCAGGGCCCGTTGGAGCTCTAGTGTTGATTTGGTTCTATTTGAACTTGGGCAATTTTCATTGCCTTTGAAATCTCATTCAGTTGGGTTTAATAACAAATAAATAATTCATGGGGCCTGGAAAATGAAAGGGAAAGGAAAATAAAGAAATATGTCCTCAGCGATGAACAAAGGGGCACCTTGGCACTCAGCACCACTCCCAAGTGTCTGCTCCAGGAAGACTCCCGTGCTTCTGAGAAGATACCTAAGACCAAAGGAGGGAGTGTTAACTCTCTCAGGCACTGAAGGTTCTCCTTCACCCAACTTCTGGGGACCAGGATTTGGCAAGAGATAGATAAGTGGGCCCTCCCTGCAGCCCCGCCTCCTGCCCNCCAATCCTCTCAGTGGCCTAACAGTAATCTCTGGCTCTTGTTCCTTTGCATGGGAAATGATTGGCTTAGGTAAATGTCAAAAGTGGCTAAGACAGCTTTGAATATTAAAATGGTACGAAAGGTCCCCTGGGGATTACCTGCAGGTTACAAGATGTGTATGTGGCAGAGGAGGCTTTTCTTCTGACTTCCTGCAGAGAGTGCTAGCCAAACTTAATGGAGTCATCACCCCTTGCATCCCTAACAAAGGGGCAAGCAGAGTATTCTTCCCTGTGCGTAGAATCACTTCAGAGGTAGCTCAAAAATAGGTACACTACATCCAATCAAGCCCACAGGTCTGACTTCTAGGATGTAGAGTGTCTGGACACTGGATGTGGGGAGGAAACAAAGGACAGTCTATGATGGGATTACTGACCTCTCCTGTCGGTTGGCCAGTGTTGGAACTGGGGAGTTTTTGGAGTGGGTCCTTCCTAAGTCAACTCACACACAACCACCACAGATGGCAAACAGGCTGCAGTCCAAGATTTGACTGTATGTATCAAGGTTTTTTAATAACTAGGAAAGTAAGATGACATGAGAACATACTCATTTTAAATTATGAAAATATTCTTACACAGGAAAAGATCTGGAAAGTAGAGTCTCTATTCTTGAGTTGTCCACCACCAAGAGTTCCTTTTTTCAGAAAGATGTATATTGAATTATTTAGACCCCAAATGTCTGTTTTTATTTGCTTGAAATAATTTTTAAAAATAGGTATAAAATACATAGGCAAAATGTTAGTGATTGTTGAAATCTGAGCGATGGCTACTCGAAAAATAATTATAGTGGATGCCATCTGCTTTCCACAGTGGTTGAAGTAATTATTAAAAGCTTACCACTAAGAATCTCTTGCAGCTAGGTTCCAATCTTTGCTAGGGAATTATTTGTCCTGATGGGGGACAGGGATTACCTGATCTGATTAGCAGTCCACTGGCCACCTGACATCACCTGCCAGAGGGGTCAGGCCCCTGAAGGAGGCCTCTGGATTGGCATGCTTTGAGGCTGAATTAGCAACTGGGAACCTCAGAGCTAAGTGTTCTTCTAGGGAAGGGGAAGTCCACAGGGTAGGCACCTCAGACCTCCGGTGGAGCAGTATCCAGATGTGAGCTGAAGTTCCAGAGGGAAAGAGAGAAACTAAAAAAAGAAAAGGAGAAAAGAATTCTACCTATGTTAAAGGTTCTAGAAGACTAAGTGACTGAATTTCAAAATTATAGGGAACTCAAATGTTGCAGAGCAGAGACAAATTACCTGTTGTTCAACCCTTTGAAAACCATCCACTGACACTCTTGGGTCTGACCTAACATCCTGTGGTTATCAAAACCTTAAAAAGGTTTCTACTTCTGCCAACTAGCTTCCATCCCATCCCAGCCTCAAACTAGTAGGAGCCATGGAGCCGCAGTGGCTCCCCCATTATGTCTCTGAGGATTGGGGAGAATCAGCAACCTAGCTCTCAGCTCTATTTGGGTAGCCAGGGAAGAATCCTGACTCAACTGTGAATCTGGTGCTGATCTCAAAGTGGACACACTAGACTGACCAAAGTTTGTAACATAGATAAGGACAGAAAGGAGAGGGAAAAGCACAAAGGGAGAGCAGGTCCCTTGTCTGACAGAACTCAAAAACTAGCTTCTGCCAGCCCAAAAGCTGAGAAAGTCCTCAGACAGCATCTGAAGCCTTCAGCAGCTCCTCTGCTTTGCTGCAACTCACCTACCCATGGCCCCAGCAAAGTATTTGGAAAATACTTTGATTTGTGATTTCCTTTGTTCTATTGCTAATAAAATGTCATGTACCTACTTCTATAGTGGAGCCCATTATTTGGGGGTGAGCTAAATTTGTGTTTCTAGGCCATGGTCACTCATATTTGGTTTAAGAATAAACTCTCTTATTCCCTTTAGGGTGAGAGCCATGTTTTGCACTAACAGAGAGAAGGCAGGAGAGAGTCCATGAAGCCCTAATTGGAGCATGGGGTACAGAGTACAGCCCTTAGTGCTTTGCTTTGATTGCTACTTGATTGATTTTAATTGGCTGCAAAGTCTCATATGGCTCAAAATAAACTCATGGGTAACTAGACAAGTCAAAGTAGGGGGGAGGAAGGCATTCTTGGCTGTAGCTTTCTGATGTAGTGCGTTTATCATCTGTGGTTTGGGCCTGAGGATCAGGTGGGGCATTCTGTGGGCAGGTANGGAGCTAGATAGTATCCTGCTATCTCCAAATGCAGCTTCTCATGCAGAAATCTTCAACTGAGTGTCTTCTGTCTCACTCACCTCTTGTGTTTGTTCTTTTGATGTCTCCTCCAGGCTCAGCTCCTTACCCTTAGGAGCCATGGAGCCATGGTACCTCCTAGTGATACTACTGAAGCTTGAGAACACTGGAAACAAGTCACAGCTCTCAGCTCTGCTTGGGCAGTCAGGGAAGAACCTNGACCCTGAATCTGGTGCTAATCTTAAGTGTCTATACAATAGTTAGCAGACTTTGTAAAATAGACAATAAAGGCAGAAAGGAGAGGGAGGAGCATACGGGGATTGCAGGTCCCATCTCTGACAGAAGTATGCAAAATTAGCAGAAGGGAAACCAGCAATGTATTATAACATAGGGGCTGTAGCCAGGAAGTGGGTGGGGACAGTGAGGGTCCTGGGTACCTGCCCAGCACAGCAGCCACNCTGNCCTGCTTTGGGGGGTTACATAAAAGGCTTGTAGTACTCATCAGAAGAGGAAAGAGCAAGGGTCCTTCATGGTCAGAAAGGCTGGGGGCAGGCAGACAGATGATGTATTCAAAGTTAGAAAGCCTTCTACAGAGGGACATCAAACTGTCTGGATAAAGGGAAGAGGAGTGGCTGGGGAGCCAAGCTGGTGGGCCTACAGAGAGCAGCTTTAGGATAAAAAAATGGAGAAGAATAAGGTGGGGTGAGAGGAAGGTACACTTAAACCAGGAAAAACATAAAGAGCAAAACTTGAAATGNACAGCAGATGGAAGAACGTCCATCCAGTCCAACAAGACAGGGGCTCCCAGTTCAAGTTCACAATAGATGCCTTTGGATGAGCTCAGAAAAGAGTTTGGGACTTGTGCACATACAGGCTTAACAGGAGGTACAGACCTTCTCTTTTTCATTTATTTATTTTTTAAGATTTATTTATTTAATACACATACAGTGTTCTGCCTGCAGGCCAGAAGAGGACACCAGATCTCATTGTAGATGGTTGTGCACCACCATGTGGGTGCTGGGAATTGAACTCAGGACCTCTGGAAGAGCAGCCAGTGCTCTTAACCTCTGAGCCATCTTGCCAGTCCCTTATTTTCATTTTTATTGATGTATATGTATATGTGTCTGTGTGTACACGCACACATGCATGCAGGTGCACGTGGAGGCCAGCAGAGAGTGTGGATCCCCTAGAGCTGTTGTTGCAGGCAGTTGTGGTTACTAGGAACCGAACTCTGATCCTTTGTAAGAGCAATGAGCATTTTCATCTCTGATCCATCTCTCCAGCCCAGCCCCTCTTATTGTTAGTTTGTATTACCTCTGGTGCCATCGTTNCTGATGGCGAACATAATTATTCAATTGCTAGGGTTCCATCCATCCATCAGAGAGTGAGACTCCAACAGTGCAAGTTTAATCTGTGTGGACAGAGCCACAGTCAGCTCCATCATTTGTCTCTACAGTGCCCTGGTCTCCCAGATACAGCACAGCGGTGATAATGTCTGCCTTATAAGAATGTCATAGCCATCACGTGGGAACAGCCATGTCAAACACTTCTGAATGTGTCTGGCAATCAATAAGCACTCAACAAACACTGCCACAAATATTGTCACAGGTGTGTGTGCTGCTGAGGAACCTGTCACCACNAATCATGATTTATGCCAGGGGCTAATGGAAAATATTTATTTTGGTTATTTTCTTGTCTAGGTAGCACTGGAGGGGATAATAAAAATATAAACAGGCAGGTATTTCCCCTTTGTTGGCAAGCATGATTTGGTTGATGAAATTAGATGTCTCCGCTTGTCTATTTTCATTCTGTCTTCAGACTGGAGCAGAAAATCCCATCTAAAAGGAAAGAGACCCCTCCAGCAGGGTTTTGATTGACAGATGACTGAACAGCTGATTGACAGCAAGTTGGTATGGTAGAAGGGTCAGCAATTAAGGATAATGCTTCCACATTGTAGAAGTACTCATATACACGAGGTAAGATCTTTTTCCTTACACAAATAATAGGCAAACAGGAGCTGGAGACATGGTTCGCAGGTAAGAGCACTTGTTGCTCTTGCAGAGGACCCAGATTCAGTTCCCAGCACCCACATGGCAGCTCACAACCACTGAGGTTGTCCAGTGCCCTCTTCTGGACCCCAGGGGTACCAGGCACACACAGTACAATTACATATATATATATCTCTTAAAAGATTTACTTACTTTATTGTATGTTTATAGTGTCCTGGCTGTTGAGTCATGCTGCTTACAGTGAATGTGTGGATGCCAGTGTTGCTTTGAGATCTTGCTTTTAATTCAAGCACACATCATGCAGTGTGTGTGTGTGTGTGTGTGTGTGTGTGTGTGTGTGTGTATGCATGTATGTGCACTCTATGGAGGCCACAGGTCAACAATATCTTCCTCAGTTGTTCCCTAACTTACTTGTGGAGACAGAGCCTGACTGAACCTGGAGCTCACCAGTTTGACTAGACTAGCTGGCCAGTGAGCTCCAGGGATCCTCCTGTCTCTGCTTTCCCTCTGCTGGGCTTACAGGCCCATGCCACAGTGCCTGGCTTCTCACATGGGTAGTAGGGATCCAAACTCAGGTCTTCATGCTTGTTCAGCAAGCACTCTTCCAACTGAACATCTGCCTCCCCAGTCCTGGATTTTAATTCTTTTGGGTAAATAAGTGGCTACAGCTATAGCTGGATCACATGGCTAGTCATTCTGGTTTTACACTTGTGTGGAGCCTCTGTGATGCTTCCAATAGAGACTGCATCACTCTCCATTCCTACCTGCAGTACGCAAGGGTCCATTGCACATCTTTTCAACATGTGTTATCATTTCTTCTATATAATAGCTGTCCTGTCTGGCAAAGGTGACACCTCACTGAGGTTGCAGTTTTCATTCCTGTGTACGCTGTGGCCATCATGAATCTTCTCTGGAGCTTTGTACCCATTGTTCAGTGGCTCATTTGATCTCTTTCCATTAGCTTGTAGATCTCCCTCTGCACAGATTATCCCCTGTTGTCAGATGCATGGCTGATACACATTTTCTCATTGGGCAGACTTCTTTCCCACTCTGTAGACTATTTCTTTGACCATACAGAAGCTCTGAGTTTTGTATAATCCCCACCTGTGAATGTTTACTTCAGCTACCTATGCTTACCAAGAAAACATTGACCATATTGATGCCACAAGGCNTTGTCCTGCAGCTTCTTTTAGAGGTTTCACAGTTCTGGGAGCTGCATTTACATCCTCTATCCATTCAGGGGTTCCTTTACNATATCAGAGTCAGGTTTCATTCTTTGTATGAAAGCCCAGGTTTCCCAGCATCCTTTGTAGAGATCCCATCTTTCCACCATTGGGCATTTTCTTCACATCTCTCCCTGAAAGCTTAGGTGTAAGGCCCAGGTTTCTTCATCAGGGACTGGAAGGTTCCATCAGAGAAATTGTTCCTAAGAAAGAAGTAAACCACTGTATTGCATGGAGAAAGAAGGTTCTCTGTTTGAAGGTAGTATCTTGCCCTGTATAGCAACAGAAACTTCCTGGTGCCCACACACGTTCTGCGTGATTCCAGCTCCTGAGAGAGGAACCTGGGTCATTTTCCTCTGGAGAGGAACAAGATGCTCAAACTGGAGCCTAGCTTATCCCAGTTCCCAGTATACCACCAGGTGCTCAGCAGACACCAGGCACTTTCCAGCTCCATGGCTGGCTCATTCTCTGTGGGAGAATTTTGTTCAGCATTTGCTGAGGTACCCTGAGCAAGTAAAACTCCCCAAATCTCAGTTTTGCTGTATGAAAAAGTGGAGGGTGCAGTGTCCATACCACAGGGGTCTTATAAAAGCAAGTGGGGTCATCTAAAATGGTTCATCCCAGTCTTACTCTGGTATAGTCATAAAAGCTAAACTTAGCTACTGAAGGCCTGATGCATTCCTCAGTGACCAGTCCAAGCTCATCAGGAGTTATGTCTTCCTAAGAAAGATGGCCTAAGTATATTCTATCTCAACCTGACTCAGAGAGAGTTTCAGAGCTTAGAGGCATACCCAAAGCTATGGATGNACCTCCAGGCACCTGGCAGCAGGTGCCAAGTGAAGGACTCCACCCTTAGTATCAATGTTCCACTTTACGTTCCGTCGTGTAAGCCTCATTGTAAGCTTCATTGTAAATGTCACTATAAGACTCACTGTAAGCCTCAAAGCCAGTGGATAATGAACCTTGGTAAAGGATTCTTGGATGTAGTTGAAACTATAAGCATGAGGACACGTCTGTGACCCTCATGTCATCATGAGCTTCATCCTACTGGCTCACATCTGAGATTGAGCTGAGATGATAGATGTATGTCTGTCATGATTTGAATGTGAAACATCTCCCACAGGCTCATGTTTTGAATACTTGCAGCAGCTGGTGGCACTATTTTGGGAGCTTTGTTATGTCCAGGGAAGGAATTTTAACAGTAGTATGAGGGGTGGTAGGGCATGAGTACAGTTGTCCACAGAAACCAAAAGATGTCAGATCCCTTGGAGCTGGAGTTATAGATGATTATAAANTACCTGGTATGTGTCCTGAGAACTGAACTCCTGTCTTCTGGAAGAGCAGTAAGTGCTCCTAACTATTGGGCTATCCCTCCAGCCCAGTAGGACCCCTCTTTTGCACCCATCCCTTATGGAAATATCATGAAGAAATTATGTTCCAGCCTCAATTATTCCATAAAAGTGTCTTGCTAAATTTTAATCTTTAAAAGTTTTCACAGAAATTCCCATGAATCTACAAGAATGACCCCAGCTAAGACTCCTAGCAATAGTGGATACATAGCCTGAATTGACATCTCCTNTAATCAGATTGGTGACTACCCCAATTGTCATCAGAGAGTCTTCATCCAGTAACTGATGGAAACAGATGCAGAGACCCACAGCCAAATATTAGGCCAAGCTCTGTGAATCCTGCTGAAGAGAGGTAGAAAAGATTGTAGGAGCCAGAAGAATCAAGAACATCACAAGAAAACCCACAGAATCAACTAACCTTACTCATAAGAACTCAAAGACTCTGAACTGACAACCAGGGAGCCTGCATGGGACCGACCTAGGCCCTCTACATATATGTGACAGCTGTGTAACTTGGTCTGTTTGTGGAATTCCTAACCATTGGAGCAGGAGACTGTCCCCAAGTCTTTGGCTGGCTCTTGGGAACCCATTCCTCATACTGGGTTGCCTTGCCCAGCCTTAATACAAGGGGAGGTGCTTAGTCCTACAGCAACTTGATATGCCATGTTTTGTTGATACCGATGGGAGGCCTACCCCTTTCTGAACAGAAACAGGAGGAGTGCATTGGGAAGAGGGGGCAGAGAGGAGAGGTAGGGAATGGGAAGAGAGGAGAGAGGGGAAACTGCAGTCAGGATATAAAATAAATTAATTAATTAAAAAAAAGAACATGGCAACACTAGAAAAAAAAGTTTTCCCAGAAATTCATACAACACCACCAGATTAATGCATGCTGCTCCCAATAAAACAAAACCTGGCCTGAAATACATGTCTGAAAATTATCTTCTCAAATCTGTTCAGGATTCAAGCTCCCTTTAAATATTTGACCAGTCTAACTTTCTACAGAAATACCATTCCCACCATTCATGACTCTTCTTTACTCAGCTATTAGCTCAGTCAATATTTTCTCAATTATTCAAGTCCTGTCTCTTGCCCTAGGTGGTAAACTTGAGAGTAAGGCTAAGAAACAAAACAATAAGAACTATAAAAAGAAAATCTACCAAGCTGTGTACTNTAAATGGGCTCAGCAAATGTGCCTCTCATTTTTATTAGTTTTTTTTTTCTTTTAAATCAGGTTTTGTCATGATCCCAAGCTGGCCTTGAACTCACGATCCTCCTGCCTCTGCCTCATGTCTAGCGAGGAACATCAGCATGGTGACCCCAGGNCTCTGAAGGCTCCTACAGCCAAAGTCCTCCTTCCTCAGCCTTTACTTTCCATAGCAACTGTCAATGAATACATTTTCATCCAAATCTATAAATGAAAAGATTTCTTTGTTAGACAATCAGAAACTTGTTCTAATCCACTCAGTCCCCNAGAATTTTGTTTACCAGATGATCTACTAAGATAGTCTGTTATTAAATAGAAGTTCAGAAAATTGAAAAGTTTGCAATTTTACAGCATGGTTTCAAATGAGAAACTCAAAATCACTTCTTAGAGGGTCCAAGGAANGAGACCTCCACCCTTGGTTCTGAGTTCTATAGAAATAGTTTTACATTGTCTTAATGGGATTCCTGAAGGTTCAAGCTNTGAATTCATTGTGCATTTTATATCCATACTTAACAGCTCANTATCTCTGTCTCCCCTTTGGGGTTCAACCATCCAGGTCTAGGACTGGAGAAGGACATAGACACTCTTGCTGCAAGTTTATATGAGAAGAATGAGTGAGTGAGATTCCTGTATCCTTTATAGAAGAATGAATATTTAGTATTTATTTATGTGTGTTTGAGTACATGTGTATGCATGTGTGTGTACAGCATTTAGTATTTATTTATGTGTGTTTGAGTACATGTGTATGCATGTGTGTGTACAGCTATGCACATGCACAAAAGA
>LZPO01067279.1:6700-16887 GCA_001675575.1 Neotoma lepida
TTACTTTTCCAGAAATGTTCTCAGGTTGATCTTTATTTCCTGATCCTCCTGACTCCACTGCTAGGGCATATCTTGTGAGTGTGCTCCACCATAACCAGCTTCAGAAACATTCTTAATGTATAAGTGATAGATGCANGGTTTGTATTAATACAATAAAATGAAAATCACAAGAGATGCAATCCCAGTCAGCAATAGCAATCAAAATCAAGGTAAGCTTGCTATGTTATGTACTAAAAATGGCTGCTATTGTCTTAGTTATAATAACTATTATCTTACATTTGAAAGATAAACTTTCACTTACAATTGTGACATTTGGGTAATGATTTTAAGATGACTGCTGATGCCTGCTAAGCTTGCTTAATCATAAATCAAAGTCTCTGACTCTGTGTCTTCCTCATGTAAGTCTTCTTCCTTGATCTAAGAAAGGCCCTGCCTTTCAAAGGACAGATTTTGATTAAAGATTGTTTAATATTNTGCAAAATAGCAATCCAATCAACATTTGAATTTATAGCTGACAAGTGGCACAAAATCTTTGGTACTCCTTAGAAAGCACCTTTGTATATGAATATGTGTGTGCATATTGTCTACATGCACTTGTGTTTTTTATAGTGTTTACAGGGCACCAGATTGGCTTACAAGTAAACAGCCACATGAAGTCAACTGTTAACTGTGCCCAGGTTCCTTTTAGTTCATAGCATAAGTAAAATTTAAGAACAACAACAACAGTGACAACCAGAAACCAGTAAGTAAGAAAGGAGATTAGGAATTTGTAGATGCAAAATAGAATTTCAGTAAAAGTCATAAGAAAATGCTTCAAGAGGAGAGGATTTTGTATNATTTTTCTCTTAAGGTTTATGTGGCCATTGGTTAATTGTGTATTTTATTTTTATCTTGTAAAATTTATATCTTCTAGGATACATGGAAATTTCAAACTAAACTCCTTCTGATGCAGGGGTTCCAGCCACTTCCCACCACAGGAAATCTAAACCTAAAGCCTCCACTCCAACAGATATATAAAAGAAGAGTTTTGTGGTCTCTCTTAGACAGGGACTATGCCTCTCATCAGCATCCAAGAGGTCATAGAAGATTGATCGAGCATCACCCTCCTGCTCCTCAAGACATTCTTTGTNACTACGATTGTTGTGGGGAAGTTGCGGCAGAAGGGGAGGGTGGGGAAACAGGCAGCAAGAAGGGTTTATACCCAATACTATAAACCCAGTCAAAAATNAACACCTGGAGAAGGCCTTAGAGGGAAACATACCACTGTTGTTTAGCTAAATTGTCATACAATCAAACTGCCTTATAAATAGCTCTTTTTATACCCATGCTACTCTTGGCCTTAATCAGAGGAGTGTCTCTTTGCAGTGAACAGTGGTGAAAGTTGAGACTGGTGGCTGCCCAAAGTTCTGGGAAAAAAATGACAGATGAGTGCTCATCTCGGTGGATATAGACCAGGACGTTTCTACTGCCCCCTGTAAAGNTNAGGGAGCATCACGGAGGAGGCGGTCAGAAAGGATGGAAGAGGCAGATAAAGAGCAGAAGGGCCATGAATCGTTCTCTTTAGTGCATGCATGGCTATCTTGATCTCACATTAGATGTGACTCCCTTCCCTGGGCCCTTGTAAGACTGAATCTGTAANCAGTCAATTAGGGATGGGGAGGCGCCCACTGGGCCCACTGGCTGCTGATGGATCTGGGGTGGAGCAGTCATTGTCATCAGTTGTNTACCCACTTGGAAGTCCACCAAGCTCCAAACCCATAGTCACACAGACCTGCCATGGTTAAACTTAGTGGATCATAAAACAAAAGAAAGACACAAATGTGAGAAAGAGACTTGTAGGGAAGAGGAGGGTTGACAGGGGTAGGCAGAAAATAAAAGAGGGCATTGTATACATGCATGAAATTATCAGAGAACAAAATTATTAATTATTTTAAAATTATAGCATCTTGTTTTGCACACGTTGTAAGATGAATATGCACCAAAAATTATTTAAGTTAGTGATTAATCAGCAAGACCAAAAGAGAAATAAAAGTGTCATTCATAATTAGGGATGCTGAAATGTACTTATGAATGTGCAAAAACCTGGTCTATATCCACAGGGCAATAGTCACCTGCACTGGACAGACACAGTATGCATCTCAGCGGGCAGCAATTATCTGTATTTCTCTCAGTGTGCTGCAGGTTTTCTACAAGCTAGATACAACCCACACAGTTGTGCACTGTCTCTTCAAAGGCCAACNGAGGGACACACTCCTAAAGCATCAGATCACTCATTGCACTGAAAGGCTATCTTGTGACCTGTTCTGTGTTGTTGAAAAACTTACACAAGTTTTGGTGTATCCTGGCTACAGTGCAAAAGATATTTGAACAACCAATTTTGAAGAAATCAAACGATTATAGGGATGATGGTTAGTCAAGGGCCATGGAACATTCAGTTGTNCCTGCCTCAATTCTACACCATCACTCATACATCCACAGCTATGTATTTCCCCTAGTGTTCATTACTTCCATTAATCATCGTATATGGCTTCCCAAGTTCTACAACACATACCCACACTTCTGTGTTCAAGAAGAAAGAGATGGNCTGCTGTGTTGTGGCGGCCTCAGGCTCTGGCTGTTTAGGTTCAGCTGTCTCCAGCCCAGCTCGTTGTCCCCATGGCTTAGGAAATGGATATACTAGCACACCTGTAATCCGTTCATGGCCCATTTTAATGCAAAGCTTTGGCATAGACAATGGGAAACTGTCCAAGTTTACAAAGCTGCATTTGAGAGAGATTAAGCTGACAGTAGTGTGTGTGTGGAGAGAGTGTTTGAGGCAGGAGGATCAAAAGTGATTATGTGAGTCCAGGTGTGAAGTAATGAATACTTCCAATAAGACGGCACAGGGCAGTCAAGGGATGCACAACTTGTGGGAAACGAGGGAAGATGAACAGTATCCTGGTGTCAAGCCTGGACAAGTGGAAAATGATGAGACCCCTCAAGAGGCAAGCAAGAGGAAAGCCAGGGGATGGGAAGAGCTTGTTCTTGTGAAGAAAGATCATATGCTAGGCTTGATAGACTAACTGCAAAGTGGTGGAGGAGTGGCCACATGAAGGTGGAAATTAGGTGTGAGATAAGGACCTTTTGGGAGTGTGTAGACCTGCAGACACCTGCTTACTGGCTGCCTAGGAGAGACTAGTTAAAATCATCAAAGTAAACGAGTTCTCTGAAGAGTCCATCCGAGAATAAAATAAACAACACAATAGAAGTGGTAAGACTAACTTAGGGCAGTTGTTTTCCAAGTGTGGTTTCCAGACTGGCAGGCAGCTTCTGCATCATTGGAATTTGCTAGAAGTATGGATCATTTGGCCTCACTCCAGCCTCACTGAACTGGAAGCTTTGGAATTAGAGTATAGGGATGCTTTTTTTAAAAAAGGAAATTAAAAANGTTTATTTATTATTTAGTAAGCTTTCCACAGCGTTTTAATGCATGGCCAAGTTTGCAACTTCCATCTTTGGGGTTACATCCTCATTCAGATGCAGACCAGGTAAACAGAGTCAATAGGGGAGAAAAGCCCGCAGAGGGAGGGGAAAAGTAAATGGTAAGTGGGGTAACAAAAACAAAGACCGCTAGGCAAGATGAGCTGTTGACAGAAAGGGTGAAAGAATGATTGGCTTGGACTATGGAAAGAAGNGTGTTATTGGCTTGTTATGCAAGGGCACTCAGTTTTATGGGGATTCAAGAGAGTGGTAGGTGAGAAAAACAAATGTATTGTGGTAAACTGGTGATTTGTTTGTTATACTAATCAAGAAAATAAGTTGAATAACAACAGAAAGGAAAACATATAAGAGGGATGGTCTCTTCAGTGGTGTAGGAGAGACTTGAACATGCGTGTTAGAGAAGAGGCAGGCAGGGAAGATGGAAACCTAGGCATCCTCCCTTGTGTTCACTCTGTGGGCAATCTGCATTTGCCAACTTTTATTGCTGCAAATTTCTCTCCACAGGTGTGACATATTTGTGGCTTCCTGATGCTGCCCATTTGATTATGTGTGTGTACCAGGTGAGACTCAACTCTCCAGGTCAAGAATCATACCACAGAGTCTGCATAGTTGCAGAGCATTTTGCCAGGCATTGGATGAAGTCAGACTCTGCAGTTACATTTTCCCAGAGAGCTGCTCTCCTGGGCAACTGCCACCCCAGAAAATTCAAAAGAGTCCTTCAAGATTGGCACTTACCTAACAGGGATAATACAAATCTTAGTTTTCATTTCATTTTTCTTTTAAGGGTCAAGTGATTCAATAGGGCATTTAAATAATTCAACGAAGCGGTAGTTAGTTCTATAATTTTTTTTTACTTTATCTCCTTATATTTCTATAAAACATTCTAATGCATACTTACGTATTCCACTTTTATTACTATAACCTTTAGTATTATTTTTAATGGTGGTTTTTTTGAGATTTTAAAAAGTAAAACCATTGGGATAGATGAGAAAGATGAGAGAAACAGAATACCTTCTGTTTATGCTATCTTTTGTTCTTTGTAATCTGTTAATGCCGTTTTGTTGATGTAACCTTTTGTTTTTTGAAAGTTATTTTTGATAATTTAATTTAGTCCCAGATGTATGATTCTTGGTGAGTTATCCAGCATCTTTGTACATCCATTCTCTCAGCAGAAAANTGGATTTATAATATGAACCCACTTCAAAGCACTTCAGGGATAATAATAAAAATAACATATTAAAAATATAATGACAATTTTAGCTCAACTAGGTAATTTTCTAAATAATCAGTATATAAAAATAACACTGTTCAGTAGGACTTATAATTGGGGATATTGTGATTACATGAAGCAATGTGCCCTATTTAATTCTAATTAGAATTTAAGTCCCTGAATTAAAATATCAGCAGTTCTTTCTATGACTCTTAGCATAGGGTACCTACACAGATGTGCTAAAAGTCCAACCATTTCCTCTCACACTTAATAGCTACACATTAAAGAATTATATATACTCTATAAGTATACATTAAAGAAGAATTAGAGTTACAAAACGGTATTTCAATTAATCTGGCTAACATGAGAACAAAATCGGTGATCCACAGTGATTCATAAGGATGATAGTGAAGGCTGGAACAGAGTAAATTTGGGGGAAATTGATTGGGAGAATTTCTGTATTCTTAAAAATGCTATGAGATGTCTGGATGATTCTTCAAATTCTCTCTGTAGCATTAGATTGTATCAGCGCACTAGAATAGATATTTGCAGCACTATTTCTAGTCCATGGTGCAAAGTGAGACTGGCAGCTAAGTTCTTTTTACTTATCTAACAATAGAGGAGACAATACTCTGTGTGTGTGTGTGTGTGTGTGTGTGTGTGTGTGTATGTGTGTGTGTGTATGCATGCATTCGTATACACACGCATACATAGATGCACCAAATGTACACAGGGTCATGTGATTCAGGAGTGTTTATGATCATATTGCTTTGCTCTGGTTGATGCTAATGGGTACTATGGAGAGCTTGTGGTTTCAGTCAGTGTCTGACTGACTGATGCTTGACATGGTGTGATCTGAGGACAGTGGTGGCCTGTACAATGGTCTTGAACTTGGACAGCTTTATTTATGTGGGTTTATCTGTGGTAACCTTGTCAATATACAGCCTTCTTTGAGATGTATTGATAAAGAAGATTCTGTTCCACATAGACTAAAATATGTTCTTATTTAAATAGATCTTATGGACACNGGCTTCTAACCTTTNTTTTTATTTTATAGATGATGAGGTTAACACAGAAGATGGCTGTAAGCATCCATTTGCTCAGTTTCAGACACTCTGGTGACAGATGGTTTATAAACAACAGAAATTAAGTTCTTATAATTTGGAGACTGGCTAGTGGTCAGTTGAGGAGATCTGAGTGTCAGCATGATCAGTTTCTGGTCTGGGTCCTCTTCTGGGTTGCAGACTCACAATTTCTATGGTGTTTTACATTTTAAGAGGGAAAATCTCCCTCATGAGGACTGTAAAATGTATAATGTAAGGACACTAATCCCACTGATAGGGGCTTTGCGCCTGTGATAATTACCTCCTGAAGGTTTCTCTTCTTGTGCCTTCACATTGGAGGTTATCACTTTAAGGTAATGATTTTATGTAAGCTTTCACGTTCCAAGTGTTCTCCTTACACTCTCTTAGAAAACTATCACGAAGCCAGGTGGTGGTGGCTCATGCCTTTAATCCTAACACTTTGGAGGTAGAGTTCAAAGCCAGCCTGTTCTACAAAGTGAGGTCCAGGACAGCCAGAACTGTTGCACAGAGAAACCCTGTCTTGAAAAACAAACAAAAAACAGAAAAAAAAAGAAAGGAAAATTATCACTAGTTTTGCAAGATCCAATCTGACTGCTGGTAGAAGAGGCACAGTTTCACTTTGTATGATTTATTTCAGATGTTAAGTATTAGCCCTGATCTCTTTCCTTCAGATTAGAAAGTACAAATCTGCTCATTGTCACACATTTCAACATTGTCTTTCTGGCGGTGTCTGCAGAGAATGGTCGTTCCCATGCATATCTGTGTTACTGTAGAATCTACGGTGTGGGTGGTGCATGCTTCCTGCTGGGTGCAAAGGAGAGTGTTGCTAGTCTAACCAACTCTGTGTTCTTTGAAGCATTTTGTTGTTAGTCCCTCATTTCTAGTNCTTATTTTATATGCTTGCTATGATTTCATGTTTCAGTTCTGTGACTACAGTTTCTTGTAATACGTAAGAATGTGCTTAGTATCTTTTCAATTTCTTTCTTTCTACCAGAAACTTAGTCTTAGGGAAGCACAGCCTGGCTTTTTTCCTTTACAGATGTTTCATGCCTAGCTGACACAAATCCATGCCATCTCTACAACCATACTGTCAGTCTACTTTCTGGGTAATTGGTAGCTTTCCGGGACATTCTTTGGGAGAATGTCTTGAGACATAATTATCTGAATTGTTTTCATTTAAGTTGCATTTTATANTGGGTGAGATTGAAATGGTAAAGATGGAATAAAGCAAAGGAGTTAGCTCACTGGACCACGTGTAAAAGCGACACCTAAATTCTTCCTTTTTTTTTTTTAGTATCTCAAAAGAAACATCTATTATAAAAACTAGCTCTCTAATTTTTCATTTTTGTAATACAGTAAAGGAGCAAATTTATAATTTAAGCCCCATCAAACACTTGTAGTGCATATTGGCTTGTTATTGTATTGGTATCAAGGATATAACAGAGTTCAAAAACATCTCAGAGGATTTCTCAAATAAAGGAACAATTATGACAGCACAGGTAAGTTCTAAAAAGACAGTTCAGTTATTTTTTGAAACATACACAAGTTATAAAATGCATGTCTACATAAAAATATAGAATACTTCAAGAGTTTTCTCAGTTCTTGTATAAGGCCATATTCATATATTGTTTCTGCTAAGGACACCTAGTTCATTTCTTCTAATTACATTTTAGCTGTTTTCTTGTGTCTGAATGTACCTTAGCATCTCTATAGATTTCTCCTAGCTTCCAAGATTCTGATTATTGTGTTTGGGTAAAGCTAGTCCATTAGAACTTTCAAGATTCCCCTGGTGTTTTAAAAATTATTATTATTATTATTATTATCATCATCATCATCATTATTATTTTATATCACTCCAAGGCCCTCTTATTTCCTACTTTTCCTTCTGTGTGTCAATCCCTCCACCAACTCCGTGACCTTCTTNTGACCCCTGCCCAGCTCATGCATTCACCCCAGCACCTTAATACCTCTCCTTTCTCTGACCCACTTGCCTGGCTTTTAAACAGACGTAATATCTTTCCTTATCTTGTGTATTTTCACATCCCCATTCCTTCCCTGATCTCTTCCTCTTTCCTTTTCTTTATCCCTTCCTTCTCTCCTTCCTTTCCCTCTCTGCCTTCTTCCTTTTGCTTTTGTCAGGTACTCTGGTGCTTTCTATTTACCCATTGTTTCAGTAGGGAATTAAGACATTGGGTATCTTCATCACATTTTCACATTCATCCTTTGCTCACCATGTTTCCCACACCCACTACTTTCCCTTTTTTTCCTTTCAACCTCCCCTAGAACTCTTTTCACCTCATCTTGCAATTACTTGCCATGTGACACTTCTAGTTCAGGGTCCTCCGTCATGTAACTTTACATTATCAGAAGGAAGCAACAAGGCAGACACACTGTAGACCTTCATTCCATGTTTGCTGAACCATTCAGACCCATCACATTTCTTCCTGAAACATTATTGTTTTCTTATCCTATTAAGACTAATAATCAAACGCCCAGAGTACTAATTAATTAGTGCTAATTAAATAAGACCCGCCNATTGGATTTGAAATTCGTACTTCTTAATTTTGGCATTGGTTCTTCANTGGTATTTTTTCAATAATCTCTGATGAACATAATTTATACAAGGTGTAAAAAGGAATCCTGGTCAGCCTTGGATCACATTTCTAAACTAAGTTTTTGGTATTGTGCTGTGCTATCAGTCACTTTTGCAAGTGCTGTAGGAAGCATGGTGAGCACTTCAAACTAGCCCTGCGATTTGGTCAAGTTTCTTAACTTCTCAGCTGCTCAGAATATTGTTCTGAAACTGAAAAAAAAATCTTCCCTAAAAGATTGGCATGAGAAATAAAGGAAAAAAAAACCACATCTAATACTCTAAGAACTACTAAGCACGCGCAGGTATCTAGTAAAAATAACAAATCCCATTGCACTATTTAAATTAAATACTTCATTTGAATAAAATAAGTGGTAATTAATAATTTTATGTTACAACACCTGTGTTGGCAGTTTAACATCTATTAGTAATGCAACATGCAATCTCTACTTTGTTTATTTCTCATCTCCAATGTCTTTTGTGTGTATTAGCCATCACAAAAGGGACTATTTCACAATTCTAAATGTAGGAGTTCATACCACTCAGAAGCATTATTAACNTGTAGAAGTCTTGGGAATTCTGTTGAAAAACACATAGACGCATACACATACACATTGGCATTTTTTTTGTTTTGAAGAGAATGAGAATAAAACATCACAACAGTCGTAAGTCAGAAGATTTGCACGATGTCGAGAACCTTTGTCCCTAAAGCTGTACAGAGGAAAGAAGACTCGATTCAGTGCTCACTTTAATCTCTCTACATCTTAGTCAAAAGCAGCTTATGTTTTCTGGCAAACTTGAGAAAACTAATTTCTTTTTTTACCATACACTTGTTATCTTATTAATTTCACCTCTCAGGTTGGTTCTGATATTTTATATTAGTAAAAATTAGTAAAACAATTTTAAGCTTTATGTTTAATTGGCTGGCAAGTGCTATCTATCAAGAAATGTACACTGATCATTAATATGAGATATATAAATGGAAACAGTTTTCCCCTTTACTCAGGAATTGATCCATATCGTAGGTTGTTTTTATTTCCTTCCTAAAACAAACCAATGATTATATTAACAGGATTTCAAAATCAAGTCAAATTGGAGAGTGGCTTAATGATTATTTGGTGTTCAAAAGACAATAGGCTTAATGTAATACCTGAGTTCAAGTTCTACCAAGAACTTCAAAAGGAAATCCTGGCCTCACATCCTATTTTTAAAATAAGAATTGCTGGAGTAAAAAAAAAAAAAGTGATGCTGAAGTTTAAAATAACAGCATGCAGATTTCTTTATAGAATTTGAAGAATGGAAAACACTTGCAAAAATATCAGCAGGCAGGGGCAGGAAGAACAAACGGTAACCAAATTGGTTCCTTTGACAAACCATAACATTTACTTTAAACCATCAGCGTGCTACTCAGTAAAAGGCAGGCTACCACTCTTTTAATAGATCCCAGGCCTTGTTAAACTCACAGGTCTGCAAGAATTACCCAGGTCAAGAGCAGGTCAAAAAGTGAAAACCCATGTGAACGTAAACTTTGAAATATCTGCTTCTGAAGAGCCCCAGCCCACTGTCTCCTCTGCAGTAAATACACTTCCTTTTGTGTATGACAGGGTTCAATATACTGTACTTAAAATATGTGCGGGTAATGTAAATGGCATTAGGACATTTTACATCCTTTCCTGGAAAGGGCAATTTCAAGTCTCTTCATAGTTGATGAATCTTTGTTAGTGTAGTTTATATTTTTTAAAAAACTTTAAAATTGCCCTACATGTTGAGTCTGCNTTGAATAGTTGCCTCTATTTTGTTTTTAAAAAGTTATATTATATTT
>LZPO01067279.1:22627-34530 GCA_001675575.1 Neotoma lepida
TTCTAGCTGAGAGTCTACTCTTCCAGTACAGCACTATGCTGACACTCACTTGGGTTATCACATAATGCTCTTCCTAGAGTCCTCAGTGGCTATACCTTGTCTAATAAATTACCTGGAAACAACTGGAATGAGAGTGCCCAGAGGCCCCAGCTTATCATTTCAGCCTCTTGCAAGTATCTCCTTTTAAATGTCCTACACCCAATGTAAGAACTTCCTAACATGCCTTATTATTATTATTATTATTATTATTATTATTATTATTATTATTATTGGGAAAAAAACCTTCCCTCACTCCTGGTTCTCATGTGGAGAAACTTGCCCTCATTATGTTAATGGTCCCCTTCTCTCCTATGTTTATCCCATCCTTGGAAGGACAGAGTAATTTTATGATTAATATCTTTGGGAAGAATGGCTGGAAAGATGCCAGATCTCTTCTACTGTTCTTCACTTGGGACTGCTCCGTTGAGTTTGACAGTCTGTTATACCAGGGCAGAAGCCTAGTTTGCTGCCAAACTCTGGGATTCCATTAGCTGGCACATATGGCTCTTGAATTGTGTTATATCCTTCAATTTAGCATTCAGTAGTGAAGTTCAAATTGGGCTTCTGTGATGATGATGGTTATTATTATTATTATTATTATTATTATTATTATTAGTTTTTTCTCTGAGACAGGGTCTTATTATATAGTCCAAATTCATTATGTAGCTCAAGTTGTCCTTAATCTCATGCATATCCTCCTTCTGCCTGAGCNCCTGGATTGGTGGTATTCTAGAAATANGCTCCCAAGCCTCTAATCCAAGACTCCACCTTCTGGCTTCCATGTTTATTCTTCATTTTACTTCTCACCTTGTTTAGAAGCTAGATGGGTGAGGGANGCCATGCCCTTGATTGATGACTNTCCTTGAGATTCCAAGAATGCTGTTCCCTTCAGTGTCATTCTTATCTGATACTCTCCCCACCTTCTTCATTAGTCTACCCAATCCTATTTAACATGCAAAACCTCAGATGCCCTTTGCTCTTTCCTTTCATGACAGGCACGCGTGGATGGTGGAGGGAATCCTCCTTTCCTTTACCTATCCCCACTACTTTGAGATTGGCTCTTTAAATAATACTTATCTCAGTCCTTATCTTTTACCTATTTATTCACTTTATCAGTTTGAGGCCTTTGAAGCCTTATCCTTATACTTGGGGTCATAGCAGTGAACAATTGAGATTTAAAAAAAAATCTTTCCACAGCTGTTGGTCTAGCGGAGATGGATTGAGAAGTAATGCAGTGGAATGAGTGGCAATTTAGTATGGGGGTGCTGCAAGGAGGCGGTTGCATGGTAGGGTCGCTAACCCAGTCCAGGGTATGGTCAAGGTAAATTCCAGTTCTCCATGAGAGTTTAAGAACCTCACAAAAATCAACTTGTTGGGTAGTACTTGAAAAATGAGGTAAAGCTGAATGGGTGAATAGTAGACAGGAGGCAGATTGTGAACAGGGAGCACCTCCTAGAAATAAAATAGTGTGGAGAAGAAACTCAGAGGGGAATGGAAGCAGAATATACCACAGCTGTTAGAATTAGACAATCTAAGAGAGGCTGGAGCATCACACAAAATATTAGACAATTGTAGAAAAGAGTTGTTTTTATTAAGATGAGTTTTCTTGATAATACTCACTAAAAAGGATTTTTATTTGCACAAAGAGATAGTATGGCAGGTATTGTGATTGTGTTAACATTACACACATTAATTTAATCTTCCCAATAGCCTTATTATAGTACTAGTATCTTGGGTTCAAAGATAATAAAACAGGATTCAGGTGGAGAAAGTAACTTGGCAAAGATCACAAATCTAATAGGTTGGCAGAGCTGAGAATCNGGGAGTCACCTCACTCCAAAGTCCTCGCTTCATGTGCCAGTGACTATTACTACCACCCTGCTGCCAGATGTCACCTCTAATGGCTTTACAGTATGGTCAGTGTTCTAAGAGCTTCATGTATCTTATCTTATTTAATCCTTAGAACAAACTTATGAGACTGGAAGTGCTTTGCTATTGATATTTTTCATCCCTCTTTTGTAGAAAATAAACTTAGAAAAAAAAAAGAAAATAAAGCTTAGACACAAGGAGGGCTAAGCAGCATAATGACAGTGACCTTCTCTAGAGCTTTCTTAAGACAAAAATTACAGCTATCATAAAGATTGTTTTTTTGCCTGTATGCTAGTTATCTTGGAGAACGAAATGGTGAGAAAAAATACAGTGTTTTAGAGTAACTGGGTTAGTAGAGACCCTGGGAAGGAATTTTAACAGTTGGTGTATGTTCCCATATGGGCATATGGAAAACGTATGTTGTTTTGGAAGAAAATGGGACATGGTTAGTCAATAGGTTTGTCTCAGAATGGCAAAGAACACAACACATTTCTTTGTGGAAGTAATGTCAGTTTTGAANAACTTGGGACATGGCAGATAGTAAGGAAGGAGGTCTGAGAAGCATGATTTTGACAAAAGGTGCATTTTCATTTCCTGGAAAAAGGAGTTTCATGAGTGGAGGACAATTGCTTCCAAAAGCGTAGAGTTGTTTCCCCAGTAACAAGCACATCATCTCTAGGCAAAAGAACACACAGAACCATGCCTCAAGAAAATTGGTAAAGTAGGAACTGAATTTGGTATATGCTACTCTGAGATTTGCTTGGGTAGAATTTTTGAGGTTTTACAGGTTCTAAAGAACTGTAAAGATTGTTTAGTGGAATTTTTCCTTGTGAAAGAAATTTTGGAATTTCTGCTATGATGTCTATAAGGATATAAATGCAAAAGAAATATGTTTTAGAGGGCTCACCTTGGGAGAGTGACACTGTCTCGGTTTACTTTGAGTCTTCAAGAATGACTCCTTACAACCTTTTGACACATTTGTTCTCACTCTAGTTGGTCTCAGGTTTCCAGCATCCTCAAAACAGCCTTGGAACCTGGGATGTGTGAGACACTGTCTTAGCAACAGCAAACACCACTACCACCAGCGCCACTACCACCAACACTATCACCACCAACACTATCACCACGAACACTATCACCAGCAACACTATCACCACCACCAGCACCGCCACTATCAGCACCACCACCAGTGTATCCACCAGCAACACCAGCAGCACCAGCACCACCATCACCAGCATTAGCAGCAACCCAGTGGCTACATTGCTTTGTAGCCACTCAGGTGGCTGTTCTGAGACATCAGTCTTGTCCTGTTTGGTCCAAGTAGGACTCTCATTGAATCTCATTGAAGTTTCCATCTTGAAGTCTTAGATACGGCTTTNTCTCATGGATACTATGTTTTCATTTTCTTAAAAATGAGAGACCAGGTATTGAATGGAAGGTAGATCAAGAAGACAATGCTTTTTTTTTTCCTGGAAGCTACAACTTCTAGGTTGTTTCCTTCTTTTGATTTTTGCTTTTCTGGGATTCAGGCAGATCAAATTTAAAGTAGAGAAAAGAATATTTACTTTTTCCAATTTATAACACTGANGTNAATAACTTCATCCAAGCAATTATTATATTAATTGGCATGGTAGTCAACATATTACTGAGTCAAAATAAACATTCTTGACTTNAATTTTCAGGTACAAACATTGATGATTAAAATAGCAGAACAAATGGCTAGGGAGACGACTTAGTACATAAATGCTCATGTAGGCATGAGGACCTCAGTTCAGTCCCAGCACTGTTGTGAAAGAAGAGTGTGAGTGTGGCAGCATACACTGGTAACATCAGTGCTAGATGGGGAGACCCAAGGGAATTCATTGGTCAGCCAACCTAGTAGGACAGAGAGCTCCAGGTTCAGAGAGAGACCCTGTCTCAAAAAAAAAAAAATCTGATAGGGAATAACAGAGACAGGGATTTGACCTCAACCTCTGGTTTCCACATGCACTCACATGTGCTAGCCCATCTACAAACATGCATATACTCCTCTCCCCAAAGAGCAGAGGACAATAATCCTCTGAATAGGAATAATGAGAATGGGAGTCAATGGAGTACAATGGGGAGGGAATTTCTGGAGTGGGGAATTTGTTCTGTAGCTCAAGTGCTGCTAGCAGCATCCGTGAGAAGGGCACTTACCAAAGCGCCCACCCATTGTCCTTAATGTAGGAAGTCATTGGTAACTGCGTAGAGAGAGGCAGAATACTGAGGCTTGAGCAAAGAGGAGAGGAAACAACAAATGTGGAAAGTGTTTCAAGAAGTTTGACTCACAGGAAGGAGAAAGATCATGATTCTGTAGAAATCAGTCATTGGGAGAAGAAATCTGAGGCTATTTCAGCACCAATGAGAAACATCTGTTACAGATGTAGGTGTTAGAACAACTGATGAAAGGGGGAGTTTCTAACATAGATTGGAGAGTGTGGGGTGCCAGAGATAGGCAGGAGAGAAAGAAGAAAAAAATCTAATTTTTAATTTTTATCCACTTTATGAATTTTTGCTTTAATTACCTATCTTTCTGGATTGACACTAATAATTATAAAAAATGCCAGTTTAACATCTCCTTCTCATCCTAAAAATTAAATCAGACTAATAATGAATTGGATATGGTATTTATAAAACCCATGTTAATAACATGAAATCATGGAAACAATTATTGTGAAAGTATATACTTTCTTTGATTTTATCAAATAAGAGCCATCTAGTAAGGTATGGAAGACAGTACTTTAAAACCCAAGCAGCCCTTTGACCCTACAGAGACAGTCTGAGATGGCAGTTAAGGGCCTAGCTTCCCATTAGGCTGTGTGGGTCTGAATTCTTTGTCTCCCACTGGTTATTATTACTATTCTGTGTAATGCACCTCACATCACTCTGCCTTGGTCATCTCATATGGAAAATCGGATGGTAATAGCACTCTGTCATGTCTTCATGGAAGGGCAAATGGACTCACATTAAACACTGGCATTTAGCTAGTTGTATGTAAGTACAAGAATGCTACAGAAATTGTATCTGAAAAACACCTATAAGCTGGAGTTGTTCACTCCTCAAACCCAACTCTTAGAGGGCTGAAGCAGGGGGATTGCTACTAGTTTAAGGCCAGCCCAAGCTGTATAATTTCTAGGTCAACCTGTGTTATAGAATNAGACAGTTTTAAAAACAAAAACAAATCCAAATCCAACCAAACAATTAAAAAAATAAATCCAAACAAACCGAACCATACTGAACAAAAGAAAACAAGAAGCATGTAGTCCTATATTTCTTTATTTATTCTTGAATATAACAAAAACATCACACCTTGAAGGCATTCCTATATGGCGATTCCAACATATCACTGTATGTCAGCAGCTGACACAGGGAAGGTTAAGAGCATTAACTTATCTGATGCCCTGTGACAGGAGGTGGTCAGTGAGGGAACTCTAGTCACTCCCAGTCTTGGATCTTGAGTGTTTTCAATTTAGGAATTTGCAAGTGCTTTAATCTATCATAAAAGCACATCCAATGTAGCTCAAATTCTCTTGCGTTCCAGGCCAGTCTGGTCTACAGAGCGAGTTTTAAGACAGCTAGGGCTACACAGAGAAACCCTATATCGAGAAAAAAAAATCTTGGAAGCAATCTCTTTGATTGACTTTTCACATGCAAATCAAGAAACTTGGGAAATTATACATCATTATATCTATCTAAAATAACACAAATATACCTCCAGTCCCATCATTTCTAAAATAGAACTAGCTAGAAGGTTTGAGTTGTTGCTCAGGGGCCTTCTGCCTTCAGAGAGTGATTCATTAGCACCTACAGTAACCCCCTGCCAGGACCCACTTTGCAGAATTTCTTGGACAGCCATCCACTGTTGGACTTCCTGTTGTTGTTGGGCAACATTTCCTTTAGCCCCTCCTTCCCCTTCCCTACTCTCCCCTGAATCCCCTTCATTCTCTTTCTCTCCCTCCTTCTTCTCTTCTATCCATTTATTTCTTACATCTTCTGTTTGGGGGCATTTCTTTTTTTGAGACAGATAACTATGTGAAAGCTGTTTTATTTTCAATAATGATAAAATCACTATTANAATGGTATTTCCCATGTTACCATGAGTTCTGGCCCAAATTCTCATCTCTGTGCAATGTTATGGAACATTTGAAAAATTCCTGTAAATTGTTGTTCAAAAATACTTTACATCATTTTAGTATATTTTCACAAAGCAATGAAGGTGTACATGTTGTCAACTTGACACACACCTAGACGTACTTGAAAAGAGAAATCACAGTTGAGGAATTGCCTTCATCACATTGGCCTGTGGGCATGTCTGTGGGGTATTACTTTTGATTGTTGATTGATGTAAAGTAGCTCAGGCCTCTGTGTGTGGGGGGGTGGAGAGGGAGGGTGTCATCCCTTGACAGGTGGGCCTGGGCTGTACAAGAAATATGGCTGAGCAAGCTAGGAAAAATAAGTCNGCAAAGCAGCTTTCTTCTGTGGTCTTGCTTCAGTTCCTGCTCCAGGTTCCTGCCTTGGCTTCTCTCCATGATGGACTGTAACCTGTAAGCTAAATAAACCTTCTCCACCACATCTTGTTTCTGGTCAAAATGTTTTATCACAGCAACAGAATCCAAAAAAAAAATTGCCTNCTAGTATTTTCTATATCATATCACATCTATTTTCCATGCCACAAGTAAATCAGAAGAAGAATGAATTAATTTTTGGAAGAGTAAAAGTATGAACTGTGTTATTTGCTGTGGAAAGTTGTAAGGATGTTTGTGAATTAAATACTTGTTTATCTATTATTTCCAGTAGGTGTATACTATATCCAACAATAAAATGTTCTCTCTGATGTCCTAGTCTCCTCAGCAACCATTTCTAAGCATTGACGGGACACCAGATCTGAAGCAATAACAAGTTGATTAGAACCATGGCAACTCTCCCAGTTTGTATATTGACTATTAAGTGCTTTGTAACATGTAACCACAAGTTGAACATCTTAATAATGACCCTTTCTCTTTCTATTGTCAAGAGACTGGGTATGGAGTAGCAAGGCTCTCAATTTGGGCTTGTTACAGGATAAATTACACTAGGGCCAGGGCTGTGTTCACATCAAGGGTTCACGAAACTCTTACCCCTGGTACACCTGGCACACCTCAGCATCTTGCTGCAGTCTGGCTGAGATGCCTCTTCTCTTCTTTTTTTTTTTCCAGGCTGTTGATGAGGGACAGGTCTCCCCAGATAAAGGCTGTCCTCACATATGGGATACACAACATAATGGCTCCCTCCCTCCCAGCCAGCAGGGGGCCTTCTCTTCCTCATGTGGATATCCTGGGCTCCAAACCTTGACAAATTTCATTATCGAAACTGAAAAGAGAAATCACAGGCACTGATGCATGGCCCAGCTTACCATAGCAACCTTTGAGCCCTGGGAAGATAGCAAAGCCACATCTGTGAGTGTAGGTTTCTAAAAATTCAAATTTCCACGTGAAAGCTTGAACTGTGTCATCAGCACAAGTTAATGGTTGTTTTCCTTGAGGTAACAAGGTCAATTTGTTCACTTCTTTCAAGATAATGAGTTCCAAGATCCCCACTCTGTATAACCATAGCTTGATTGTTGTTTTTAAGTAGAAAGTGTGCTCCACAAAAAATATAGCAATAGTGTGTAGCTTGTGCACTATTTGCTTTTCTTAAGAGAGAAAAAAAGTCTTATCTTTGTGTTTGGCCTCAAGACCCTTTCAGAAGGTCAGTGGTGTTAACTAGGTTTTCATAACAACGTTAAGATGCCAGTCGCTTTTTTTTTTCACTGGTTCAGCAGTTGTAAAAGCAGCAAGATGGGATGATTGACACCTGGACATGAATGGAGGCCACAAAGAAACCATCATGTGGTACTTCACCCCAACTCACTGGCAGTCCGAGGAAAACATTGATAGCTTCACTTAGCATGCCCTCGATCCAACAGTATTGATTCTGCAGATTTTTGCCTATCTTGGTCTTGCAGTGCACATCCTTTATTATCATAATGGAGGAGAGGGAAAGGGGAGCCCTCCACAGCTCTCGTATGGTGAACTCTCAAGGCGACTGTTGTAGTGTTGAAGATTAATTCATTGACATACTGGATATGTGTTATACCTTGATGATGCTTTGATTATATTCCTGACAAACAACAACAANACAGTTTCAGCTCATTTGAAGTTGGTTTCTTACATGAAGGATGATGTACTATTTCTCCCAAAGTTACTGGTAGGTTGTCTCCCGAGGTGACATCTCACAAAGCTTTATCTCATTTTTCAGTTTACTGTAGTTGGAAGAGCTGTGAATCTTATAGTAATGGTAAGCATAATGAACTACAGTCCCATAGCCTTTGTAATCTCGACAGTGATCTGAAATTCTAAACAGGAAAAGACTAAAACATATTCCAAACCTATACTCTCCTTAATCCATAAACCTCAAGACAGAATTATAAATTCATAGCATACTTCTGACTCTTTCAATATTATTTACATTGTTTTAAATTTTATTGCAAATGTTCATTGCTTTGCTTTTAAAACATTTCAAACAGTTTTAGGATTTTTGATAACATACCTTGGACTTGGGAACAATGCATTGCTAACTAGAAAACTGGATTTGGGTAAAAACAATTTGGTTATTATTTGAGCCATATTACTTGCAGGCTTAAAGTCTTTTTGCAGGGTTTCTGTTTATTTGTTTTTAGCTTTTCCAAATTTTAAGGTCTTCCTCAGCACACAGAGAAAAATTTAGTGATTTATCTGCTCCATAGCCACACTGTGGGGTTTGGATAAGGGTATGGATGGTGCTTTGGTTTGTCACAGGTGTCAGCAGTTGTCATAAAACAAGCTGGGCATTCTCACCAATACGCATCTAGCAATAAGACCTATTGCAAGCTAGAGAATTTTANGATACATTTCCTAAAAACAAAAAAAGTTAGTATAAACTATTTCATGTACTTTTGATAAAGACTGGTAAATAAAAACAATTTCCAAGTCTTTGGTCAGATATTCTTCTCTTANATGTTAATGCTTGTTACCTCTTCTGTAAAGTCATTTTAAATATTTATCACTTTGAACAAATGGCTTATGAAAAGGACTGCAAGAATACTGAGGGAGATGACAATGTGTGCATCTGTAATTGGAAAGTGATGGGATGTGGAGAGGATCCAGAGGAATGACTTCCGCATTGCATTTATCTTTTGAAGACAATGGGCTCACAGCTGAGTATTTCCAATGCATACTTCGCTCTGAAAGCCNGAGACCTATCAGGACAGGCAAGAGGGCAACTTCGCTCACACATTGCCCTCAAAATAAGTCATGAGTTTTAAGGCTAAGCCAAGCTGGCATGCAAAGGGGCGGCTGTTGATCTTTTATCCTAATTTTGGATTAATTGTGATCTACAGCCTTGCGTAAACACGCTATCCCTGTGCTTCTCTTCCTCCACAGCTAAACATTAATCCCTCTTAATGCTCTAAGTCAACTTTTAGTCCTTAGCAGAATTTACCTTAATCTCTTAGTAGTAAGTTAACTGATTTACAAAACATAATCCATGAGCCCAGAATCTTAAGGATGTGTGATCAGCAGCAGCCTCCCTTCANCCGGTTGACTTGACTTGACACAAGCTGTAAAANGAACTGGTAAAGAAGATGGCCCAATATTGTGAGCTTGGGCAATGCTGTTTCCCATTGTATTTTAATACAGCAGACCAACAGATGAACTTCTGTTTGTTGGAGTTGATGCATGTGTGTGCCTTGGTATGTATGTAGTTAGTATTTGTAATTTTATAAGTATGGCTAATAAGAGCCAATTACTTTTCTGCTTTGTATTTCTTTTTTCTCCTTAGGTCTTTGCAACTAATGTAGTCAGTCATCTGAATTAGTGGCAGATCTTTCTCCATGCTTAGGTACCATTTGACTTTATTTCCTAATTATTTAAGCATGTGCTTTATGATCATGGAAAACTGCCCTGTACACAATGTCTGGTTTCAGTCTTTCAAATTGGAGTATGAACATCAGTATTAGTGATGACAACCTCAGATGGCTCTGTAATGTAATTTGCTTCTGAAAATCATTCATATAGCATGGATTTTAAATTTGAAACTTACTTGACTACTGAGGTCACCCAAGGTTACATTCTCTCTTACTTCAAGCCAGCCAAGAAATGCTTTTCTATTTGTAGGCCTGCTCCATCTCACTCCATTCAGAACTCAATGGCTTCCTGAAAACCTCTTTCCTAGGAAGACTTGTCTTAAATTACTGAAGTTAGACTTATCAAGCCCCAGCCCTTAAGGTGAAAGATGACACATGTAGTTTGTAAATACAGTTCTTTGTTACCGTATTCTAAGCCCANGGACTTCATTCTCTTCAAGGAATCACAAATGCTCATGCTGCTTGCCCTATGTATGTAGAAATGTTTGAAGTTGGTTGCTTCTTTGTAAAGCTATTGTAGCTGTTAGGTCCATCTGCTTATTCGAATGTATCACAAGCCCAGTCTAGAAATGAAGGTGAGCAAATGTGGGAAATAACCCCATGACTTTTGTTGAGGAACTTTAATTATTATCTTTTTTATTGAATTTAGAAACTTGTTATCCTTCCTTAATGCACTTCACTGAGAGTACATGGTCATGCATTGAGTGAGCATGTGTGGGCTTGTGTATGCACACTCACCTCTGTCATCTTCATTCTGTGCCTCATTCAACGTAGATGATGATGAAGAAAATGGCATCAGTGCTCTGTGTAGTGAGTGTTCATGGTGCAGTTTCTAGTAGCTGCATTCAGTCTTGGGGAAATGTTCCTACAGGGGCAAAACACACACACACACACACACACACACACTGCCTAGGAGGAAAGCTGCCAGAGAAAGAATAAGTCCTGGGAGTAGGAATGGAAGTTGCCTGAAAGGAAGTTATGAAAAGCTTCCTTTGAGGCAGGAAGAGGTATCTCATTACACAACACTAGTCAGCCCATGATTAAACTATATATTTTTGGTGCTTTTCCTTTGTACTAGAGACAGATCCACCAAATGCTTTATATCCTGACTCTATTCCATCGGAATTCCCCTTGGTTATCTCCAGCATGTGGCAAATTGTGGCACATTAACCAACCTGGGTGAATGTTTTATGTTTTGGTAAAGGTATTGTGGTTTCCTCCACTGAGCCTATATGGGCAATCAGAGTGGCCACTACTATCCAAGAGCTCCACAGCACTGTGACTGATGCTAGACACAGCTTGAGAGATTGAAAGCAGAGCATTGACATGGAATATGGTTACCATCACTCATAGAACAATTATTTTGTTCTCAGCACAGTTTTAGGCACAGCACATGGGATAACCTATGAGAGAACAAACCAGACACAATTCATGCTCTCTGGGACCCTGTTCAAGTGAAGAACGAGAGTGGGGCCAGAAAATCAGCAGCAGATGTGATGAATCACTCACAAGATTTGTTGGAGGGTGAGAAGTATCGTAGAACAAAGAAGGAATAGGGAAGAATGACAAAGATGGGAGTGACATTTCAGAGTCCCTGCAGCACCACTGGGTTTGAAAGGTGGCAACTGAACTTGGGGAAGAACTTGAAGGAAAGATGTCTCAAGGCAGAATGCTACAGACAGAAGTAACAGGGACCATAAATCTCCCCAAAAGGGAACATGGCTACGGCTACCTACCTAGGGCCAGAGGATGTAGTGACATAGGTGAGGAGTGCCAGAGGGATAAATGGAGATAAATAGGAGAGAAGTGATTTGACCAGCATTGTTGAAAGACTGTGATCTCTTCATTGATAATGAACTACTAAGGAAAAATCATTGCAGCAAGAGGACACTGCAAACTGAGGAAGTGAAGTGTTCTGAGGATGCTGATGGGCTTCACAGGCCTGCTTCCAAAGAGTGCACAGAATGCAATGTTCAGAGGGTTGAATTCAGTTTTGAGATATTACATAAACTGCTATTGACAATGTTCATAGTTATCTGTTTTCTGTAAACTC
>LZPO01067280.1:13910-34499 GCA_001675575.1 Neotoma lepida
GGTGGGTTGAGGGGCAAGGCTGGGGGGTGGGAGAAGGGAGGAGGGAGGAGGGAGGAGAAGGGGTTCTGTGGTTGATATGTAAAATAAGAAAATATTTTAATAAAATATAAAAATAAATGAAAAATAAAATGTGAAATGGAAAAAAAAATACAAAAACTATTTTTTTTGCTAAATCCCTTGAAAGCTACTTCTACTTTGCTAATTTCAAGTAATTTAATTTCAATATCCTGCATAAATATTATCTAATGTAAAATATTGTAACCATCAAAATTAGGAAATTATATTTTATCTGTTAAGTTGGAAACCCCATCCAAATTTTGTCAATTGTCCAATAATGTCTTCTTTTAGGAAAAAAAAAATCAGTCTGAACAAGGACAGTTACAATGCCTGAAGAAGAGTGCAAAATGAATATGGATTTGTCCAAATAGTTAAGAAAATAACAACACATTGGACTGAATGTGGGTTTTTTTCTGAGAACAGGGCCAGTACCACTGCACAAAGTTAGTGTTCAAAGACCAGCTCCAAGCTGGAGAACACACACCATGCTTTCATAATTTCTAGTATATGCTTGGTGTCTTTCCTTTAACCTTCTTACTGTCCTATTCTTTTTCTCATTTTGATTTGAAGCCAGTTATTTAGAAAAAGCCTTTAGATTTAGGCTTATCTGATGTTTCCTCCAATTAAATTACTTTGGCAGGAATATCACAGAGGTTACACTGTGTGATTATATCTTATCAGGTGGCAAATGGCTTGCTTCATTTTATTTTGATAACATTAATTTTATACATTTGATTAAGTTGATGTCTGCTAGTTTCCAGCTCACAAAAGTTTTCTCAACTCATGATCAGTAAGTGTACTATAAAAAAATAAAGACTGCAAATATTTATATTTTGTCAATTTTTTAATATGCAGAATGTTTTCTTACTTAACTATTAGGATGATGAATGAAAATATGAGTGATTTTCATCAAATTTTACCATTCCTTTTATTGCCTTATTTGGCAAGATTTTATTTATGCATTTACCAATATGTTTATATTATGGAAAAACTGATTTTGCCTTTGTTCAGTAAGTTTAAATTAAAATCTCTTAGATTATTGTTTATTTAGATGCTCATATTGTTCTTTATCTAGGTNAAGTCCTTTCAAACTAGATGTGTGCTTGTTTCTGTGTATGTCTCTGCCATGCACATGTGTGCTTTCCACATGTCCCCATGATTATTTGGTTGATTAATCACTTTTTAATGCAACATTATAGACATGTCTTTGTAGTTGAAAGTTTTCTCCCATCCTGCCTGGCCCTGAGGTCCCACAGCTGCTTATAAAATAATCATTCAGAGGCTTAATATTATTTATAAACTGTATGGCTGATGGTAGGCCTCTTGCTAGCTAGGTCTTATATCTTAAATTTACCTATTTCTATTAATCTCTGTTTTGCCATATGTTCTGTGGCTTTACTGGTCTGCTGGCATGTTGCTCCTTGGGAGGCAGGCTGCTGTCTCCCCAGACTCTGCCTTTCTCTTTGCTGTCTCTCTCCTTAGATTTCCCACCTGCCTCTAAGCTGCCTTGCCGTAGACCAAAGCAGCTTATTAATTAACCAATGGGAACAACATATATTTACAGTATATAGAAAGACATCCCCTAGCATTTCTCCTTTCTATTTAATCAAAAAGGAAAGTTTTAGCTTTAATATAGTAAAATTATATATAACAAACAGTTATCAAGCAAAATTACAGTTACAATATCTAGTCTAATTGTATTTGACAAAATTAAAAAAATATTTTATCATCTATCCTATATTTGTGAGTCTAAAATTTCATATCTAACTTATCTTTTATCCTAACTAAGGAAAATTATTATTACTATCTAGTCTTCAACTGCATCAAAGACCCCAGAAGGATATATTATCTAAGTAAACAGGAAATGCATTGTAAGCAACTTCTAAAAATCTAGAATTACAGAGACAACTGGCTGCCTGGACAGTCATCCAAAGTTCCTCTGCAACATTGGGGCATCCATCTTTAGCCTATAGGCCTAGAGTCTCTCAATCACTTCTCCCTGTGTCCTACAGAATGTCTGGCAGTCTCCTCTGTGAAGCAGGAACCTGAAAGACCATCTTGCCTCTTTTTTGCAAAATTTAGTGGTCATTTTTCCATGGGTCTTACATGTCCAGTCAATACAACATTTTGTCAAGCAGTCCAGGCAAGAAAAGTTTCTTGCCCAAATGGCAAACTTTTCCCATAAGGAAAGCAAACTCCATATGGAGTTTCTTCAATGCCCATCATCTCTTTTGAAGTCAATAGGTGCTGCCAGGAGCAGATGTGTCTCATTGTCCAGAAAGGCTAAGTTTTAAAAAAATTTTAGATGCCATGTTCTGTTTGAAAACTACCTACCTAANTGAAATATATCTATGTATACCTAGAAAACTTAACTAACATGACTATAACTGTGATTATCATAGATGACTAATTATTAATCTGTATTTCTTAATTATACATTACAATTTTAAATGAGTTGCATAAACATAATATCTTAAACAAAAGTAGAATATATAGAGTGTAATGAAATTAACTTTAAATTTGTATCAATAAACTAAAATTCATAACAATGTAAAGCATTTTAAACAAGTTGTTGCTCTTTAAAATTAGATTCAATAATCTACCCTTTCATCCTGTCATATCTGTATCATATCCCCATTTTTTCTTTTAGACAGAGATTGATTATGACCAATAACAATTTGTAAACAAAGACAAACATCCATAATCCATTTTTAGGGAATGTAGGTGTAGTTTTCTACTCTACTTCCTGCTGATTGAGGGTGCGGTAGTCTTATGGGGACAGAAAGAAAATTTTAGGATTATGGTCAAGTCCTGACTGGAATAGTCTGTGAGGCTTTAATTCTCTGAGCCAGTTGCTTTGAAGCTGTTCTGGATGTTAANTCATCTGGAGAACTCTCAGGGGATCTTCCTTGATGGAACCATATTAACCTGGAAGGAATCCATAGCTTCTCATCTTCTGTGGAAAGAAAAGCAGAACCTCTTATCCAAAGCAACATATCCTTAGTCATAAATTTTGAAGTCAAGATACTTTTAAAATACATATATTGGTTTAACTGAGTAGCTTTTACCATCAAATGCCTTTCTGCAGTTAAAAATCCCAAAGACAATATAATCCATACTCTCTGTGTAATTTCCATCTTTACATGGCTTATTTTTTATATTACTTTTACTGTCTCTTTAAAGATTTTACTTTTTAAAATTATCTTTCTTTATAAAACTGTCTATCCTCCTTTTCCTCTCCCTTCCAAGCCTACATACATTTTTAGACATAATGTAAACCATTTAGAGGTTCATTCCATCTGCATCTGTCTTTTGTGTATCTATAATCCTTTTCTGGTCATTGCAAATTGCAGCGTGGCTAAGATTGAAGCAGCAGCCCTGGCTGCTGACTCTATGCACTTCAGCTTCGCAATACGATTGGGAAGGTACTCAGGAGAGTCATGCTTACCTCACCAACTCTGGGGGCCATGCTGCCATCAGGTAGCATGCAGCTGGCTCATAAACCCTTTTTGTCTGTATGAGTAAAGGCTAAATCCACCATGCAGTGTGCTGCACAGCTTGGAGATACCTCTGTGTACCAAAGCAGGAATCCACCATGCTGTGTGTCTCATGGCCTGCATGAGACATGAAGTAGGAAGCTGTTTTGGCTCCATTTTAGAATCTCTTATTAAGTTCTCTCAGATTTTAGGTGGGAACTCGAGCCAACACGTTGGGCAGCCAAATGTAGCCAGAAGTCTCTCCAGTCCCACCTGGCCCTGTGTTCCCACAGCTGCTTATAAAATAATCACTCAGAGGCTTAATATTAATTGTAAATTATATGACCTACGGCTCAGGCTTCTTACCAGCTCTTATAACTTAACCTATTTCTATTAATCTATAAGTTGCCATGTGGCCATGACATTACTGGTCTGCTGGCATCTTGCTGCTCCTTTGGCAGCAGCTGGTAAATTCTCTGCCTCTGCCTTTCTTCTTCCTGTGTCACTCTTTTGGATTTCCTGCCTTGCTAGAACCTGATTCACCATAGGCCAGAGCAGTTTTTTTATTAACCAATCATAGCAACACATATTCACAGAGTACAGAAAGATATTGTCCAACTTCCTTTCATTTGCTCTAAACTTATCAGTATAAGGATCTGTTTCTTATTAATTAAACATTGGCATTTAGTAAAGAAAAATTGGGGCTATATTTTTTTCACTACTATAGGAGTGCTGAATCTTCAGAGCTCTTATAGTGAACAGAACAAGAGAATATAAGTGTGCTTTCTCTCTCTCTCTCTCTCTCTCTCTCTCTCTCTCTCTCTCTCTCTCACACACACACACACACACACACACACCTATATATTGTCTGCATCATCTCTATGCTCTAAAACTTTGGGATTCACACAATTATCTCTAATCCCAATTTAGTAGCAATGTTAGAAATTTGATTGCAGTTTTCCTCTTTTTGATGTGTTAACTCCCTTACTCAACCATGCTTTCATAATTTCTTGCATATTTTCCTATTTTGTGAAAGCCCACTGTATACAATAAATTTTCTTTCTTTTCTATCTCATTATATAGTGGCCCTTCTCTCCTTACCAGTAAAGCTTTAACATCCCAGCAGTGAACAAGAGTAAATTGTTTAAGGCTGATAGAGTGATGTTAGCCTTCTGTGATTGTCCTTAATCCNACTGGGCTCCATGATTCTAGGTCTGAAGTAGAACTATCCTGATCTTAGCACACAGTATCTTTGTCAAGGCATGGATGGATGGTTGATAAATTCTGGCCGTGATCAGACACTGATTCCTACATGATACTGCTATTATCTACAAAGATTGTGTTCTCACACTTGCAAGCTTTATGCTCTATACCAAACCAGATGGCTTTGCAGTTTACCCTCTTTTATGTAGAAGTGCTATACTTGGGCTGTAACAAAACATGATGGAGTCATCATGATTATTCCACTTTCATGCATCCTCTTTATCTATTTGATTTCTGATGCTTCACATCAAGGTGTCCCTCAAGAAATGATCTTCTCATTCTCTCAGACTTTTACTTCTTTTTCCAGCACGTGCATGGTTTCCTGACACTGCGCTCAATCCTATACTAAAGGGTTGCCGATACTTCATCTTCTCTCATCCACCACACACATACAAACATCTTCTTTATCTCATCAGCTAACACATTTTTCTTCCAAATATGTAATATTCTAGAAATTATTACATCTAATATCTTTAGGCTAAATATTCATGAAAGAATGAAAGAAGAGACAGATTTATTCATTGTGTTTAAATGTTCATAACTAAGTTTTTTCAAAAAGAGTTGTTTTACGGAATAGGGAAAGATAAACTTCCATGTAAATTAGCAGCTCAATAAAATATGGTTTAATATCATTTCAGAAAATGAAATAATGACTTCCTTAGTCATATGTAAACTGGTAGATGAAGGCAAAATCATGCCTCTCCTCCCAAATGTATTCACATCTTGACTCCCCAAAGCTGGACATATGCTACCTTACCTAACAAAAGGGACTTGGCAGNTATGATTAAAATAAATGAGCCTGAGAAATAACACTATACTGGATCATCCAGGTGCTGTGGGATGTCATTCTGTATGCTGTGAATGTGTGTTGCTCTGGTTGGTTGATAAATAAAATGCTGATTGGCCAGTAGCCAGGCAGGAAGTATAGGCAGGATAAGCAGACAAGNAAAATTCTGGGAAGAGGAAGGCTGAGTCAGGAAATGCCAGCCGCCGAAGGAACAACATGCCAGCCAGTAAAGCCATGGAACATGTGGCAAAATATAGATTAATTGAAATGGGTTAATTTAAGTGTAAGAGCTAGTCAATAATAAGCCTGAGCTAATGGCCAAGCAGTTATAATTAATATAAGCCTCTGAGTAATTATTTTATAAGCTGCTGTGGGACCATGGGGCCTGGCAGGACCCAGACAAAANTTTCTCCTACATCTAGGTGAGTCTAATCCAACTTCATTAACCCTTTAAAATAAAGAATCTTTCTTGAATAGTCAGAAAGACATGTGACTGTTAAAGAAAGAGGCATGGTGTTGGAAATGCTACTGTCTTTATAAATGGATTGTGAGAATCATCTAGAAACTGAAAAACTCAGGGAAAATAATATTTTTCTGGAACCCACAGAAAGATACCAAAACTCTGACTATACCCCATTGAGTCATGAATTAGGCTGTCGACAAGCAGAATTACAAAATAAGAATTACAATTACAATTGTTGACAAGTACAGCTTATAGAAAAAAAAGCAAACACTAAATATGAAGCAATATGAGAAAATATTTAAAATGTATTGAATATGTGAGATAATTTGAGAAGATTTTTTTCTCCTTTTAGGCTTCGTAAGTGCTCAACAACAAAAGCAAACAACTCTCAAGTTTCATGCTTGCTCTCTTTATTTTAAATACCACAATTTAAAAGATCAAAGCAGCTGTATTTTAGCATAATAGATCATTCTCATAGTGTATATTGTTCCTTTCTTCATTTACATATATTTAACTCAACTGCAGTGATATAGCATTTATGATTAGATATTTATACTTTTCTTTTCAAACTTCATGATAGATTTTCTAAGTATGTATAACATCTTTATAACTACCATTTTAGTTTAATGACTACCTCATTGAGCTAATATATAACACTGATCAATCAACTCTGCAGTACTTTATTTACAATTTTGTTATTAAAACATTTTAATCAATCTTTGAAAATATAGCTTTTTCTTGTTTCTTATTTTGATGTATTTAGGAAAAATGGTCTGTTGAGGTAAGGTATTGACATAATCTTTTGAGTACATTTAGAGCTTTCTCTAGTCACTTTAACAGGGATTTTTCTATTTTTCTCATGTTATTGCAGAACCATTGGTTACTCTTTGCATGAAGAGAGTAGNATTTGCTGACACTGAATTATCTGAATAGGTGTTCTATTTGGTCAAAAAGTCCTTCTTAACTAGGACAAGAACAAGTGCCTTAAAATGAACAAATTCTATTTATTTATTTGAATAAATTATAACTGGCAAGAAAATAGAAGATAAACAAAGATAGAGTTATGATCTCAAGAAACTCCAATTGATACATCTGTAATGTCATCCTACACCTAAGGCTTAGCAAAAATAACAGAAGAGGTGACAACATGATTGTAAGAGCAAGAAGACCAGGGCATGTGCTGTGAAATAGTGTCTTCTACATATGACAAGGGAACCACACCCATGAATGTTTAACAGCGTGATTGCCTGAACAAGATCAGCATAACGACAATAGTAGTTGACATGACTCCAAGATAAAAATGCTGCTGTTGCACCATTGTGGATATATTGATGGGCTAGCCATCATATGGTTCAAAGGATTTACAGATAGGAAACGGTATTTATTGTTTCTTCCACTTCAGCTCAACAGCTACATAGCACCTTGTGATACTATGAGAGCCAGTTATCAAGGAGCAAGCGATCAGGTCGTTTCTGGCTTGATTCTTTGAGGGAGATGAAAACACAGGTACTCTAAAGGGGGAAATAGTAAAAAACAGGGAGTCTCTGGGGAGGGGTGAGGGAAAAGAAGGGAAGAGGGATAAAGATACATCTCTATCTACAATCTATGTATCATCTATCATCTATCCATCTATCTGTCTACTATTCATCTAACATCCATCTATCAATTTATAGATATATAGATATAATTTAAATAAAGTATGACATATAGAGTGATAATGTTCTCCTTGTGAGCCATAGACTATCTAACAAAAACCTGGTGGTGTCAGGCATAGAAAATCTCCCTTTGAGTTCTTGGTCAGAAGAATCCAAGAGATTTCCAAAACAATATAATCTGTTAGGGTTGCCCTTGTTTACCACCCAAAAGTTAAAAGATAAATCTCTTACTGCTGAAGACATCACATACTTTGGACACAGGACTTGGAGTAATTTAGTGTTTTTTAAAAAGAAAGCAAATTAAGTGGAGAAAATAAAGTTAGAATAATGGAAAGTGTAAAAATAAACAGGAACAAGCAATTTGACAGAAAATAATATAACACTTTTCTACTATTTTCCTTTATCTTTATAAAATTGAATTTCTGAGAAAACTAAAGTGCTAAGGAAAGAATAGTGCTTTTACACAGAAACAAAACATTTAGAAATATTGCAGAAGAGAAATTAGTAGCTGGTTACAAAGTGTTTTGTGGTGGTTTTTCATTATTTTCTCTTGTGTCTGAGGCTTGGAAGTAGAAAGTTAATTAAGTAGGACCAATTCTGCTTCAGTAGATATTTTCATAAAAAGATTCTTAGAGAAAAAAATGTCTTTGTTACTAGGGAAAGGTTTAAGATGGAGCAACCCATGTGTGCTCATGTGATAGTGACCCCATCATTGTTCTATGTCCCCCAAATGTGTTAGTAATTGGACAGGGGCTTTGTGTGCAGTCTGGACTATGTAATCAAGCAAGTAATTCCTCCTCTGTACCTGAAAGTTTTTATGCAACTGAAAGAAAAAATGAAATAGGTGAGTGTTGTCTGCAACATATACAACTTCATCAGAGGGCCACATGAAGTGTAGCACAGTAGCAAGGAGAACCAAGAGGTCTGAGGGTTCAAGCCAGATGAAGAATGCTGCATATATAAGAGCATTTATTTATTTTAATACTGGCTTACAGATGCTATCTCCTCTCTGCACTACACTAGACTTATTACACAAAAGAAAGTTGATAGGCCCATAATCACACTTTGGTCCTTGACTTTAAAAAAATGAAGAATTATAGATTTTTATTTCTAAGATAAATCAAGAAAGAACAATTATGTCATCCTCTAAATTAGTTTCAAATAATTCTAAACCAAAAGACTATAAACTATGGCTGACAGAAGGACACATGTAAGTGATCTGTTAAAGTGGGTGTTTTCTTTTTCTTTGCAACTGTCTAAAAACATAACCAATAGGAGTCTTCCACTTTGCATGATGTAAGTGAAATCTTGTGTGGTGGTCTCGGAAGGAGGCTGGGGATTGGGAAGGGACTATGTCCAGACCCAGATCTAAAGCTTTATCCCTTCTGTTAGTTCCATCAAAACCCNCTCTCTGGATTTTAGTCCACAAATTGAAGGAAATAATGACTATGTACATTAGTCAGAGGTTTATTTTGCTTTTTTATCCCCACCTCAATCACAGTGAACAATATTCAAGATGATGACTGTTGCTTTAGACCAGACCCAGGTACTCAAGTGGCCANGCTGAGAAGATTGCCCCTGATAAGGAGAATAGAGATGAAATTAACTCTATTAATTAATCAGCACCAACATATGTGGTTCTGAGGAACATAGCAGGGAACAGAAAGGCTATAGGAGCCAGAAAACAGGGATGGGGTAAGTGTTGCGGGGCATTGANATTTTATCTTTCAAGCATGATACAGCCATTAAACTCAAGATCACATAGCAGCTGTTGCAGCCTACATAAGACTGGGCCTGTAAACTGTCAATCATAGATGAAGGAGGGGCTCATAGGCCCATATCACTCCATGTTGAACTATGAAACTTGAACCTAATTAGTCTTAACAATTAAAACCTGAAGTTAGACATCTATGGTGAAAGCTGAAAGATGAGAGAAGCAGAGCACCCAGCCACTAGAGACTTCTTATCTCTATGAAATCTTAGACCAAAAGGGGCACCCAAGATGCTGTCTCTATGAATCCTCAGACTGAATCAAACTTCCTGTCTCCACCAGCCTTATATTCCTGTCTCTACCTCCCTAGTGCTGGGATCAAAGGTGTGAGTGACCACTGCCCAGCTCTGTTTCTCTTTTAGACTGAGTCAATCTCATGTACCCCAGGGTGGCCTTGAACTCCTGATCTTCCTGCTTCCTCCTCCCAAGTGCTGGGATTAAAGGTGTGTGCCACCACTGCCTGGCCTCTGTAGTTAACTGGTTGCCAGCTCTGCCCTCTGATCTCCAGGCAAGCTTTATTTGTCAGAACCAAACAAAATATCATACAATGAAACTATTAGCTCCTGACAGATTCTTGAGGAGGGCAGTTACTATCTTCAGTTGTGTACCTACTTGTGAGTCACAAGATACCAAAGGTTAGTTCTAAATTGAAGTTCACACAAATAATCTTCGTTAAATTCCATGAGTCACAAAACAAAACAAAAAGTCATAAATGTAAATGGACTTGTAGAGAGAAATAGAATTGACAGAATAAGAGAGAGACAATAGAGGAAGATGGACGAGGATCATCAGAACATATTATATTCATGCATAGAATTGTCAAAAAGCAAATTATACCCATAGACTCCAGTGAACTGCCCAAGTTATTTATTAGTAATCAAACAGACAAAAACTACTCCAATTAACCAGAAAAAGACAGGCACATTTTAAGGTCAAAAAGACAGGCCAAACCTGGTGACNAGAGTCTTGTTTACAGACTTCAAAGACACTGGCAGCAAAATGCAACTGTTTTTGTTGTTTTTCAGTAAGAAAATCTCTTCAATGGCTAATATTATGTTCTTTGGAGGAACACTGAGAGTGTAAATATTTTGGTGTATTCAGTGTTATGCCCAGAGTCTGGACCATCAAGAAACCAAATCTGATGCAAAATCGAAGAATCTTTTTATTTTGAGTCAACTTGGGCCTCTCCATCCATCTGACGCAGCAGAGCAGGAGAGACCCCGAGTAGCAATGAGGCAGTGTTTTTATAGGGGGTAAAGCAAGGGAAATGGTCTTGGGGTCTATATACTATATATGAACAGACTCAGGATTGGTTTATGCAAGTGGCAATCATGTTAGTGACTTTTAATGGGCTAGGGGTAGATGGGGGTTTGTCAGGGCTACAGTTATCCATGTTTTGGAAAGCCTGGACAAGTCCCCTGCTTTCTTCTTGAGCTGCTGTAGAGGCTGGCTGGCCTAGCACTTCTTGATTGTGGGGACTGACTCAGTGGCCCAGGCTTGGTTTGTCCTATCTTCCTGCCCCTGCTGACAGGGGCATCAGTGATTAATTGCCTTTTGTCCATGGCCCTCCCAGAAGCTGCTTACTCAGTCTCAGGAAACTGAAATTGAGGCCTGATCTCTGAGAAAAGACTGAGAAGCCTGTTATGGCATCTGCTTGGTCCTTTCATTCAAGTCTAAACTATTTTATGCCTAAGCTAACATAGTTATCTGTGTAGAAAATACAATGGGATGAGCAAAAAAAAGCTGCTGAAATCAATAAGGAATTGGTAGGACTTGCTGGATGCAAGACCATGATATATAAATGCATTGTGTTTAAAAACATTAGCAAAGCACAATCTGAGATTGAAATGGAAAATGGCATTTAAGTTGGCACACCTATTAAAATATTTAGCAGTAGTAGCTCTGTTAAACTGTGTGAGTGACCTTGAAGACTGAAAACTAAAAAATGTTGAAAAATCTTTAAAAACAATATCTAGATGCAATCCTCATCCTCTGGCCAGACGTTCCTCAATTGTTAAAATATCAGTTCTCTACATGTTAAACATTACAGTCCATGCAATCACTATGAGAGAAAATGAGAATATAGAATTTGACAAGGTAGTTTTAAATTCAATGGAAATGAAAATTAAGTAATAGAAAAATAATCTTTGATAAAGAAAAAAGAAAGGTTTGTCTTAGTTGAAGCTGCTATAACAAAGAATCAAGGACCAAGTGACTTTTAATTTATTAAATGTTTTAATATTCATATGTATGTGTGTGTACCTGATTATCTATATGTATGTCATATGCAAATGCCCATGGAACCCAAAAGAGGGTCTCAGATCCTCTGAAACTGGAATTACAGGCTGATATGAGCCATTTACCATGGGTACTAGAAACAAAACCAAGGTTTTATATAAGAGCAAGAAGTCTTGACTCCTTAGCCAGGTCTTCAGCACCTCAAGTGACTTTTAAATAGCAAAGATTTTATTGAGATTGTGTAGAAAGTTCTTATCCATGTTTACAGGCTGCTTACTTTCTNTGGAATCCTCATACAGCAGGAAAAGTACAGGTCATAAGAGCTTGAATCCCATTTGTGAGGCCTCCATGTAACTTAGTTGTGTTCCCAAGGTCTCACTTCTAAATACTGGAGTGTTGGGGATTAGATTTCAAAGTAAGAAGTTTAGGAAGATATAAACAGTGCATAACATACAGTAATTGAACAGTGTGTTGTGAATGTACAAATATGTAGATTATTAGAATATGACAGAGTCCAAAAGGAAACCTCAACTGTTTATAACAATTGAAGTTCCAAAACACATTCAGTACTTGTGCATTAGGCAGCTCTGTGCTGAGATATGGTATATGCTCAGCCTGCTTTAGCATTCCCTTTCTGATTGTGTGGATCATGAAACTTGAACAGAAATGAAAATTTGGGCCTTTAGTTTTTTTCCAAAGAGAAAGCCTAGGGTGTTTCATTTTGTATGTTGTGACTTTCTAAAGTGCCAGTGAAAGTACCCCTGAAAATTTTACTAATGTTTTTCACTTTGTATTTTTGTTTTTTTCTGATGTTTGACAGAACTGTTAACCATTGCATCAAGAAATAACTGTTTTCAGTGTTTTATTAGGAAAGTTCTTAATCCAACCCTGGAGGCACTAAGGGTTATTTGAAAGTGTTCAGCCANATCAGTGTGGGTCTTCCAGGGAATCTCAGACAGTTAGGCACTTCAGTCACATATCATTGAAGGAGCTCTGGCTCCTTCCACTCTCTACAGTGCCTAGCCAGTTGTATTCTTTCACTAAAAATGTGGCTCTAGAATTTTTTTAAGTATGGAACTGGCCAGCAAGTGATAGGAAAGGTGAAATGAAAAGGTGTCACAAACCCCTGCAACATCTCAAAATTCTGCCCTGCATTGGGTGGTTTTGTGTGTCAACTTGACANAAGCTATAAAGTCATCAGAGGAAAGAGCCTCAGCTAAGGAAATGCCTCTGTGAGATCCAGCTGTAAGGCATTTTCTCAATTAGTGATCAATGGGGGAGGGCCCAGGCCATGGTGAGTGGTGCCATCCCTGGGCTGCTGGCCTTGGGCTCTATAAGAAGGTGGGCTGAGCAAGGCATAATGAAGAAGCCAGTAAGCAGCTCCCCTCCCTGACCTCTGCTTAGTACCTGCCTCCAGGATCCTGCCCTGTTGGAGTTTCTGTTCTGGCATCTGTCTTGATGAAGTGTAAGCCAAATAAACTTTCTTCCCCAACTTGCTTTTTGGTGTTTTGTCACAGCAATAGAAACCCTAACTAAGACATGCCCCTTTCTTAAAACTACTGACAAGCCATTATTAATTCCTAAGTTTGGAAATAGTTCGGTTCTGGCTGTACTGTGGATCATAAGAGTCTTGTTAGTGCTCGGGATCTTCATTGCCTTCATTNCAGACTGTCTCCTTGGTGTTAGGGACTGCTGTATTCTGGGAATCCATGAGGGATATCTTGGAGATGTTGTTGACTTCCATCAGCTGAGAGCCTGCTGGTGGTTTTGACTGGTCAGCAAATACAACTTTATAGCAAACATCTCACTTCGCTCTCCAAAATGGAAATTGACAACTTTTCCCCAGGTGTGCTGTTGAACTCTGGGTGAAGACTGTCCCAAGGGAGCTATAGCACCCAGCTGTTATCACTGTTTGATTTCAGGTAGGCATCACATGACTCTGAGCTGACAGAAGCTGAGTGGTCTCCACAGGGGCAGTCAGAGGTCTACAGAGCTGTGGTTTAGACTCAGCTGGGTTTCTTCCTGGTGCTCCCACAGCCTAGAAACGCCCTGGAGACACTCCTCAATTTTTTCAACTTTTTGGAGAAAGGAGAACATCTTGTTGCTCAACTAGATTTTCAAATACCAAATACAGGAGACAGACAGAAGCTAGATGGTTGCCTGAAGCAGACTAAGAATGTTAGCTGGAGGCCACGGCTTCAATCCGTCAGGGGCTGTGATGAAGATGGTATGGGAGAAATGAACTCAGCTTCAGAGCTCTGGAGTCTACTTTTATGAGACTTGTCTGGAAGTGTGCAGGCCTTCAAAGTCCACAATTTGGTAAGCCATGCTCTTGGGGAGTAGAACCCCACAACTAAAGTAACTGCTCAAGTTTCTCCTCCCATGCTCTTAGAATTCAGGATGTTATTGAATCATCTAGCAAAGGAGCTGATATTCCTTGAGGCTGTTTCCATAGGATCATTCCATCAATACTACCATAGTGGTTGATGAGGTTTACCATAAACTTCTTTGACAGATTTGAAAGTGCAAAAACAGAGCAATGTATATAAAATATATAAAACTTCAAGGTTATACCAAAACAGTTTGCTCTTGGGAGCTGTATAAACACCAGGATGTGATTTCTAGATCCAATCAGCTCTTGGGCCATGCAAATTGCAGTTGCTTGAGAGCAGTAATTTAATCAAAATTACCACTGGTATAAAATACTGAGAATTCAGTTAGGTCACTTTAGCTAGCATTGATAAAAGAATTTTCTCTTTATTGGTTGATCTGTTTTTGATACGTGGTCTACCTTTCAGGCCAGGCTGAAAGCAAATTCTGGGCCCACCTGCCTCATCCTAAAAATAGAGTAGAGAGCCACTGGTCTGGTGTTTTATATTTTTTATTGTTGATTGTTTATTTGTTTTATTTTCTTTTGACATGGGCCCTGGCTATGTCTCAGGTTAGACAAAATTCCTGCACTCAAGTAATATCCCTCCTCTGCATCTCTTGTCCTCAGGTCACTATCAATCCTGCTGAGAAGGAATGGCATTTTGCTACTGGTTTTGAGGCAGTCCATCTCTATAGCCCAAATTGGAGTCAAGTCATTTTAACTCCACCTACTGATTGCCCACAGTATTGCAGCCATACACCTCTATTTTGATCAAAGAGTAGCATTTTTTTTTTTTTTTGAAATTCATCCCCCAAAACTGTTTGACTCTACCAGGTACTGGCTGTCTTGGATTCACACATGTGACTTCTGACCCCAGTGGGACAGCTTGTCAGGTTCCCAAAATCTCTACCCACCAAACCCACAAAAAATCAGTTCTAAAACTTCAAGCAGGATGGTTGTGCCTGATGAGGCCAGGGGTGGATCCTGCCCCTGACAAGCTTCTGAGCCAGAAGATCACCCTGATTCTGGATAACAACAGGATATCTCAGATGAATCTCAGTGACAGTCCAATATTTACTAGAAAACTTGAACCAAGCCAATGACTCATTGCAATAAGTATTTGCATGTAAAGCTCTTTGGACAAAACATATATTGCGTCACACACACCACTTTGCAATGCCACTTTAATAAATGAATGTGGTATAGAGAGGTGAGAAAGATGGTGGAAGGGAGCAGTGCACTTGCAACAGAGAGGCAGAACTAGAGATACAACAGCAGCTTGTGTATGAGAGCATGGCTGTGACAGACATGATGACCCTGTCTCTGAGCAACAACACATCTAAGATCAAAGGANTATTTTCTGAATTAGTCCTCATTGAAAGACCTCCCGTTGGGTGTCCAGGGTTCATGATGCAGCCAGGGCCCAAGCTGGTAATCATGGTCTGTGACCACCATCAGATGCCATGCTGAGAGGCCATGTTGATGTCTATGGTTCATGCTGCTGCTAGGAGTTCATGGTCTGTGCTGCCTTCTGAGGGCATGTTAATGTCTGAGGTCTGTGCTGCCACCAGGGGCCATGTTGGTGTCTGTGGTTTGTTATGGTGCCTCCATAGGCCATGTTGACATGGTCCATATTGCAACTGGAGACCACAGTGATGTCCATGATGTGCATGTTGATGTCTGCTGCCCCTAGAACCATTTAGAAGTTCATAGTCCATGCTGCTTCAAACTCTCAAGGGCAAGGAAGTGGTATTGATGACTGAAGAAATATAATTGAGAATAAGAGACACTGGAGGCTTCTTTGACAGCCTTTCCCACCACTACCTGAAAAAAAGAAGACTCCAGACAGGAAGCTATTGAATAGAGTCATTCAAAATTATGACAAAGATACTGAAGTGTAGCCCTTCACAGTTGACAGTTTCTGGCAGGGGGTGGGGGGAGAGAAAGATAACTTAGTTATCTTTAAGGAACTGGCCACTCAGAGTTTGACCATAATCAAATGAGTATATGGGAAACAAATTGGACCTGTTTTTTTTTTTTTCTTTTTGCGGGGAGGGAGCTAGGGTGGGTGGGTGGACCTGGAAGAAATGGAAAGCTAGTGTGATAGGGATGCATTGTATGAAATTCCCAAATAATAGGCATATTATGTTGGGTGGGGAGAAAAGGAGCTAGAATTTACTGACATATTAATAAATATGTTAATATAATATATAAAATTTGAAAATAATAAAGCAATATATTGGGCTATGTGTTAAGATTAGATTTTTCATAAAATATACACATGTTTATGTGCACTAATGTCTCTGTGTACATAAACCATATGCACAAATTTATAAAAATCATTCATTTAGAATACTATGTTGCCAGGCAGTGGTGACACATGCCTTTAATCCCAGCACTCAGGAGGCAGAGGCAGGCAGATCTCTGTGAGTTCGAGGCCAGCCTGGGCTACCAAGTGAGTTCCAGGAAAGGCCCCAAAACTACACAGAGAAACCCTGTCTTGAAAAACAAAACAACAACAACAACAAAATACTATGTTAATAAATTATAGCAAAAAAATTTTCAATAGATGAAGACACACACACACAAATTCAGTACTGTCTAAAGGCACCTGATTCACCATTGCTTTCTGAATGTTTTCAAAAACACCACTGCAACTTTTCCTGTGGTGAACTGACACTTTGGTAGCCCTTCATGACCTGGCATTGTGCAGCCTTTTTCTTCCAGTGAGAGTTCTGGGACTCTCAGGAAGAGCTTTAAGCCATCCATGTGCCTGTGATTTGATGTAGGCATACTCCCTGGTTCCCTTTTCAATCTCCTAGGGACACAGTAACATGAACTCAGATGCTGATCATGAATAAGTGATGGAATTTGGATTCCTGTATTATAACAAAAGACATCACACACCAATTATATAAAATGACTTTGTCATAAACATTTCATATCTATCCTATAGTATACATTGATTTTGCAATCATTAAATATATTTGTAGGGTCAAGATTAAAGAATAACCCCTAAATATCTCCCCCCAAAAGTGTTTTAACTCTTTAAAAACACTTAAAGTAAAGTATAACACAGTGTATTGTATTTGAATTTCTGAAGATATCTATCAGGCTCATAGTTATAATTCCCAGGTATATTCAGTACTCATTCTTTTTCTTACCTCCTCAATTGGTCAGGGTTCTCTAGAGGAACAGAACGTATAAAATGAATCTCTCTCTCTCTCTCTCTCTCTCTCTCTCTCTCTCTCTCTCTCTCTCTTTCTCTCTGTATATATATATGTATATTTTATGTATATAAATATCTAAATATTATTAATAGATTGGATTTATTAGAATGACTTATAAATTGTGGTCTCACTAATCCAATAAAGGTTGTCTATGAATGGAAGGTGCAAGAACTAAGTAGTTGTTCAGTCCACAGGCTGGATGGCTCAGTTATTCTTCAGTATACATTGAAACACTGAGGAAGTAAGCTCTACTGCCAGCGAAGAAATAGATTTGCTCACAAGAGCAAGAAGAAGCAGACAAAGTAGGAGACTCCTTTTTCCAGTGTCCTTTATATATGCTTCCAGCAGATTGTGTGGCCAAGATTAAAATTGGACCTTCCCATTTCAAAGATCTAGATCAAAGTGTGTCTCCTGAACTCAAAGATACAGATTAGAAGTGAATCTTCCCAATTCAATTGATTTAATTAAGCAAAAACCCCTCCCAGGTGTGCCTAGCCATTAGGGGGTTTTAGTTACTTCCAAATATAGTCATGTTGACAACTAAAAATAGCCACAAGTATACCATTTACAAACATGACAAAATCATATCTCCCTATGTTATGTTTACTTTCCAAATGAAAAAATTACCATTTCATAGTTATGCCTAGACATGATAGAAATGTTCCTCTTACTACCATAAAGGCATTATACATTTAGAAGAGGTGGCCATGATAAATGAGAGACATTCTTTTACTATCTCAAACTTAAATATGATAACCATTGATAGAACCTTAATTGACATCACTTGCAGAAATGGAGGAAAGAAAACACAAATATCTGCTCAAAAACACTTCTAAAAAAACACAAATAGCACTCATGTCAATTATAATTCTTATTTCTGTAACTGGTAATGTAGACCTGGTATTCATAACTAAAAAGCATTAGAAACTCCAAAGACAAAGAAAGATATTTGGAGAAATATTGAACCTCTTTCACTGGAGAATTATACTCTCAGTGATACCTTAATACACATATATTTCTAGCACCTTTGGCCAAAGTAATAACAACAACCCAGATTTAGTTACAGAAATGTTTATTCTCTCAGTATGGAAGGGTAAGTTAGCCAGTCAAAATGGCTCACACCTTTAATCCCACCACTCAGGAGGCAGAGGCAGGTTGAACTTTGAGTTCCAGGCCTCCCAGAGAGTGTAGTGAGACCCTATCTCTAACAAGCAAACAAGGAAAGGGAAACTTTTATTCTTAGTTTTATTTTATCTAATTAAAATTGTTTTCATTTATTTTACATACTGACCACAGTTTTCATGCCCATCCACTCCTCCTCCATCTTCATTCAGAAAGGGGCAGAACTCCCATGGGCTTGAACAAAGCATGGCACATCAAGTTGAGGTATGACCAAGCTCCTCCCCTGCATAAAGGCTGGGCCAGGTAATCCAATATGGGGAAGAGGTTCCCAAAAGCCAGCTAAGCACCAAGGACAGGTTCTGATCTCACTGTTAAGAGCCTTACAAACAGACCAACACTACACAACTGTCACACATGCAGAGGGCCTAGGTCTGTCCCATGCAGACTCCCAAAATGTTGGTCCAGAATCAATGTGCTCCCATGAACTCAGGTCAGCTATCTCTGTGAGTTCTTCCATTATGATCTTGATGACCCTGGCTCATAAAATCCATCTTCCTGTTCTTCAGGAGCACTCCTGGATCTAGGCCCAGTGCTTGACTGTGGATCTCTGCATCTGCTTCCATCAATTACTGGGTAAAGGCTCTCTGATGACAATAAGGGTAGTCACCAATCTGATTACAGTAAATGGCCAGTTGAGGTACTCTTGCCACTATTGCTAGGAGTCTTAGCTGGAGTCATCCTTGTAGATTCTTGGGAGTTTTCCTGGCACCAAGATTCTACCTCACCCTGAAATGCCTTCCCATCAAGATGTCTCAGAAAGGGTACCTTAAGAAGATCTCCCTATGCAAAATAATAGGTCTTCAGATCATTTAGTAGAGTTTCATATTCTCAATGTTTATTTTTTATCACCTCCAAACAACATTAGCAAACAGTTGTTCTTGACATTGTTCTGGGTAGGAAACAATACAATTTTATTAAGGAAGATATCATTTGTGGATAGTCAGGTTCCAGCACTGGGTGAAGCTTGAATATAGACTCTCTGGTGCTGCTTGNGGTAACANANTCTGGAAAAAATCTTGTTTCNCTTGGCACAAGGGTAGGGCTGCACCCCATGGTACTTTCTTTTGTGTCTGAGGAGATCTACTGAGCAGAAAAATTTCCTTACAGGTTTCAAAGAAGCCCTGGAATAACTCTTCAAGACCCTCAACTGTTTGAGGAAAGGAGAGCATCTTGCAGAACTAGGTTTTCTGTCATGAGAGCTTAAGGTCCTTGAGAGTACTCAAATGTAGGAGTCATGTAGAGTTCAGAGGTTTCCCAAAGCTGAATGAAAATGAAACCTGTGAGCTGGAAGCCAAGACTTCTGCACCTTCAGGGGTTGTGATGAAGGTGGAATGGGAGAAGTGAACTGAGCTTCTGAACAATCCAGTCTCCTTTTACAAAACATGGCCATAAGTGGGCATGGCTTCAGAGTCTAGAGTTTGGTAGGCCACATACTGGAGGAGGTGGAGCCCTATACCTAGAGTACCTGCTTAAGCTTCTTTTCTCGGGTTCTTAGAATTCAGAGTGTGCTGCTCCTAGTGTGTATGGATCGTAGTTTGTTTATCCTTTAATTGATGGCTATATCCACTTATAAGAATGCATGCAACTCCTGGGGAAGGGGACAGAGAATAGATTTGGGGGATAGACTGAGTGTGTATGGGGACAGGAGAAGTGGGGATCGGTTGTGGGGGGAAGGTATGGAGTGAGAGAGTACAGAAAGAGACACTGGGTATTAAGGGTCAATTCAGGGTCAGAATCCAGTGCACTTCCTAGACTCTATAAGGGAATCCTAGTGAGGACTCAAAGTAACGGAAGATATGGAATGTGAACTGACCGTTTCTGGTAGACAGGCAAATCTCCCAGAGGCAGGACTTGGTTTAATTTGGTTGAGTTATTGGTCAATGGATATCCCCCAAACAACTGAGACTGAAGCTAGGACAGAGGGCCTTTCTCTGAAATATGACAGCTGGGAATCATTGTTGAGAACAACATCCAAAGGGCTCATTGAATGTAGAGCAGTCTAGCTCATGTTTGCATATCTTATATGACAGTAGAGTCTATTTTCAATAAAATGGAAGCAGAAGAAGAAATGGAATAAACAAAGATATAAAGAAAGA
>LZPO01067281.1:0-20832 GCA_001675575.1 Neotoma lepida
TTGGAAGTAATCCTAACCTTCTGAAATACGTGGATATGTGACGTGTGTGTGTGTGTGTGTGTGTGTGTGTGTAATATAGACAGTTCCAAAAGACAGTTTCACATACGCACACACGCACCTTTGGGGCATAAGTCCATGGTTGATGATGAAAAGTTTAACCAAGTACATTTCATTAACTTGGCATGCCATTTGGAGAAGGTAATTATTTTCCTAAAAGATATTCTAAATGTTAAAAATACATAATTTCACTGCTATTGTGTCTTTAGTGCATTTGGTTGGGAAAGCAAGAAATTCAGAGTTTTAATGTCAGCAGGAAGAACATTCTCTTTCAACTTTTGATTAATCAATGAATTTTTTTAGAGGGTTTACCTCTGTATCCCTGGCCTGGCAGCAGTCTCCTGCACCAGCCCCCTGAGTATTGAAATTACAGGTTTGAGCCACTACACCCCTCTTCAAAGGCATGGCTCTCCACTGTGCTGCACTCCTGGTGTGCAGTTTTTTAAACTATCCCAGGTAGATGACTATATATGCCAGCCTGATGTCCCCAGCTATCCTGTGCTCCACGTAATGACAAGCCATCGGTCTGACTGGAGACTACTGCTTTCTCCTCTAAAAACCCTAATTAATTCTAAAGGAATGTAGCATCAAGGGACCGGATATTAGAATCCAGGTCAATCAGAGTCCCACCTACCTATTTTTGCATAAGAACTCACACAGTAGCTATGTAGGGCCTCAGTTCAAATGGGACAACACTGAGACAACACACACAACAATACACAACACTGAGATGAGTTAATGAAAAACTAAAGGAGCCTTCCCTTGATGTGCTGTTCTTGTGAGGCATGTAAGTTCATTACAGGTAGCTTTTGGTGGCAAGTTACAGCATCAGCCAGATGCCATCTGGATTCCTTCCTGCTCCTCATGCAGTAGAACCAGACAGTGTCAAGATCCCTTCGGGGTCCTTTTCTGGACTCTCCAGGAAGGTAGTTCTTAAGTCCACTAGAACAGTGTGTTCTACTGAAACTGCATGTGCAGTTTTCTCAATGGGCTTCCCATGTGTGTCCTGCCCCACCTTAGACACTGCAGAGAAGAATCCATCTGTTGTCTTTGGGCTATCAGACTAGGGAACAATTTGCTTTTTCAGGCTTCAAAAGATTATTGAACTGTCCTTTGTTCCATTTTGGATAACTCAAAACTATCTGGGATCCATTACATCAACCTTGGCGAGTACGCAGAGCAAGCAAGTCAGGCTCCCCTAGTTTGGAACCAAAATGAGAATGATCTACACCCCTCCCTTCTCCATTTTTATTAAGATATTTTTTTCCCTTTTAGCTGGATGAGGTATACTTTTAGCATTCCAGGAAAAAACGTGTCTGTGATAAGAAAGTCATAATAAAAGAAAAAAAAGGAGAGAAATACAATTACAAAGGACAAGAAACTGTATCATTTTTAGTGTGAAATGCCCAGAGGAAAATCTACTTTTAAAAATTATCAGTACCACATAAATGAAAAGAGAATATAAGAAGAGACTTGTTATTCTAGAAATTAGCCTATTCCTTAATCTTTCTGGCTCCTGGACTTTTATCCTAATTTTTTATTTTTATTTTTTTAGACAGGGTTTCCACTATGTAGCCCTGGAACTCACTATGTAGACAGAATGGTCTTAAACTCACAAAGATCTGCCAGACTCTGCCTTTCCAGTGCTGGGGTTAAAGGTGTGCACCACCACATCTGGCACCACCACATCTGACCTATTAGTTTTACTGCCCCAAACTGGCATTTGGCACTGGACAAGGAGCAAACCCCATGATGATGTAATGCTGTCCTACTAAGTGGCAACAGAGCTCCTAGGCCTCAGGCCTGTTGCCTAAAACATAGGACTCCAAAATGACCATTAAATAAAAAGTGAACAGACACTGAAGGTGAGCCAATAACCATCTCCTTCATGTGGTTATAGAGGTATTATTATAAACAGAAATAGACGCATGCCATGCTGAAGTTGATGAAGTATGATCAGATCTATCAATGGGATAACCTTCCTAACAACTCAGAAGTAGGTTACCACGTGCTTCTGCTCATTTTACAGACAGACAAAGACACGTGTTAATAGGGGGCCCAGAACTGAACTCAAAGTCTTGACATAATCTCTCTGTTCCATAAGTCTCTCTGTCACATGGCCTTCCTAAACATAACTTCCAGATAAATGTCTGGAGCCAAGACATTGTGGATACCTTGAATACAGAGGTATTAGTGCTTGTAACATCTCTGCTTGGTAAGTTTAAATTGTGAAGAGAAAGAAAAGTCCCTTCTGTTCTAGATGTTGGATGATATTGTAGAATTGACACCTGTTTCTGCCTATGTCATTCTTCTGGCTCACTATCCAGTCATCTGCCACCTCAACCCATGAGAAAAGGAACTGGAATCATGTATAGGATAACAATGAGCATCCAAACAACAGCATATTAATAACTCAGCCTTCTCACAAAGGCCTTTTTTTTGGATGGGATCTCCAATTTTCCTTACAGGCATGAAAAATCAGTTATGATCATGACCAGACGGGTAGACAGTAGGAGGGAGGGAAACGGGACTAGTGCTTCTGACTACCAGCCTAGTTTCTCTTTGGAATGCAGCCCAAGGCCTAACTGAATGCTCTCTGTGGAAAGAGTACCCTTGACATAGGATTTCAGCTTTAGGGAGAGAGGTGTCCTATGTGCAGTCNGCCCTGTTTGCTTAGGTCAGCCTGAAAGGGGAAGAAGGAATGGAGATCTGAGCTCTGCTCTTTGCTGCTGATGGGACCACATCAAGAATGGCCTCTCAGAAAGCACTATGCTCTCATTTCTCAGCACTTGTTGTAGAGAGGAAAAAAGGAAAAATTAAAAGTATAAGACAATAAAAGGAATGCTATGTACCCAGTAAGGCCTAAAGTAGGAGAAAACTCAATTTTCTGCCCTTTGGGTAGTGCGGTAATTTTCCCTCTTTTATTGCAATGTCCATCTTTGTTGTTTTGTTCAATGTTTCTCTTTGTTTGCATTCCTTCCTCTTAGCATTTCTCTTTGTTCCCATCACTCATTTCTGGAGTTAGGTTCCTCTCTAACCCATGAAACCATCATAGGTAGGCCCTAAGTATGCCATGAATTCTAGAACCAGACTCCTGCTCAGCCTTCTAGTGAGCTCCTAGAGCCTCACTCACCCACAGTCTCCACGTGAAGTTAAAGAAATAGATTTAAATAAAAATTCCTAAAAGAGTTTGAATCTGGGTTAGCAAGATGGCTCAGCAGGCGTGGGTGCTTGTTGTGACCCCTAAGGCCTGAGTCTGGCCCCTGAGGCCCACATGGTGGAAGGAGAGAATCAGCTCTCACAAGCCGTGCTCTGACCTCCGCTGTGGCACGTGAGCAACAACCCTACCCCAACACACATAAGTAAGTAAATGTAATTTTAAAAGTAGGGGGAGTTCTGAAGCTTAGGAAGTATGTTTTTAAAAAAGTGCTTCTGGGAAAGATTGAAACTCAAAATGTGATGCTTTGGAAGCGTTATCCAGGTTGGGGGTGGGAGGGGCAGCTCCCCAGCCTGACCTGTGCTTTGTCGCCTTTTCAGTTTGACAGGCAACACTCCAAGTTCCCTAACCATGCAAACGGACTGCTTTCCATCCTGACTACACTGAGCTCATGGCAGTTTCCATAAATTACTTCTTTAGTCATCTTGGTTTCCTCTTCTGCAATGCAACTGGGGGCAGTCCCTGCTTCTCTTCCATTTCTTGAATCACCAAGAAGGCTTTTCCCCATGCTTGTGCATTTTCTATAAATTAGCCACCTAGATTAGTCAAATTAAGCTATCTAGATTTCCCCCTCAAAACTCCCATCCCCACATTGATGGGGAATATGTGGCCCTAAATTACTTTCGCCTCCACCTTCCCACACCATCCGGTCTCCACTGACTAACACTCATCTGATGGGCATGGCTTATATAAACCGGTCTCCAGGGTGGACACAACGGGAAATAACCATTCCCCTTCTGGTGAGAGACTAGCATATGTGAAGTCAGGAGGGCAACATAAGGAAGAGCAACCTGCCACACAAGTGCTCCACACACACAGCCGTAAGGGTCCAGAGAAGGGCCAGGCATTCACAGGGGGAGTTGTGTGGAGGGGTAGGGGTACCTGTATGCATAGGGAATGCTAATGGCCTGACCTGACTTTGTGAGTTTCCAAACAAATTCTCATGGAAAAGATAATTGAAATGAAAGTTGGCACTTATTAAATTTATGTCAGTCCACCCCAGTTTCTCATAGTTCCTAGTCATGTGGATACATGCTAATTTCCTTGGCAGATCCAGATAAAGCTCTTAATGTGATTTGAGTCCCTTGGAGATTAGCACTATTATAAATATAAATGTTCAAACACAAGCAAGCTGAAACCAAATGCCCACTGAACACTGGCTTTCTGTTAGATAGAGGCTTTCAGTAGTGCACTGAGTCCTTGGATAAGTGAGCTAGGGAACAGCTAAATGGACTCACTGGCTAATGTCAAGGCAGGGTCCCTTCCCACAGGAAGCAGCCAACACGGTTGTTGCTTACATATGGAATCTACAGAAGTTGGCAAGGCAGTTTGGATGACAATCAGAGAAATACTCATTTAGAACTCCAAGCAGGGGCTTGGGTAGGGGACCCTGTCTGCAATCAAAACAGGCTCTGCTTGAAGCCAACCTGCAAAACCTCACCTTCATGTTCTGATTGCTTTGTGCTGCTTGCAAGCGACACCAACCCTGCCCCCAAACCAATAGCTATAAATAGATATCAGGTTGTTTGTTTGTCTAAGAGAAAATAAGGTTTGAGTGCTTAGAAACATGTATTTGACACCAACCAGTGCAACTGTTCTGAGCCCAGAATCTGTACACCACACCTAAGAGGTGTCTTGATGTGATCATTGCTCACTTAGTAGAGCTGTCCCCAGGCAACACCTTGTTTGTCCAATTTGGAGTATTCAAATTTAAAAAATATTCTTGTTTTAAGAAAGTTCTAAAATGGAAGATTGTTTCATTAACTCTCCAAAATGTAGCACAAACAGCCACTGNCTGTTTGCTCCCTCTCAACTAAGAAACTATTTTACTTGGCCTTTGACTGTGTATCTCTACTTTCCTACTTTACAGAGGGAAGGAAGGAGGGGAGGGGAAGAGGGATGGAGAGGCAAAGAAAGAAACAGAGACCAAGGTTAGAATGGGTCAGATTTGTTCTTGAACTTGGCATTCCTAGAGGTATACTTGCCTCTTGTATTCTTGGCTGGAGGTACGATTATCAAAGGGAAAGAAACAAATTGAAAAAAAAAACAATAGATCACTATGGCTTGGTCAGCCTGCCCCCCAATACAGCTGAAATGGGTGTCACCCACTATACCAAGCTAAGACTGCCCCTTAACTTATAACAATCCTTCTGTCTCAGCTTTCCAAGTATGGGGTTAAAAGAGTGTGATCATGCTTAGCCTCACTGTGTGCCTTACATTCAGTGTGACCACTGATGTCATCTGCTGAAGCCATCCTTAGCTGAGCTGCCAGTTTCCCATTTGTACCCACTCTAAACTCAGCTCACAGGCCACTTCTGCCATGAAGCCCTTTCTAACCAAGTTCCTGCCTCCCATCACACTGAGGAGTGGTCTTTTCCTGCTCTGCCTCAACTCAGCGTCTTAAAGGAGCATGCGTGCACAGCCACCTGCCTGTCTCCTCTTTAGGGCAAGGTCTGCACTTGATTGTCTGCTTTTCTATATTCTAACAGTGCCTGGTACCTGGTAAAGCTATGTGTTTGTACAATGGGTGAATGAATACAGACTAAAACTACTTAAATAAGTCCATAACAAGTGTGCTGTGCTACAGGAAAATGGATACATTACACATTTTAAAAGAAGCTCAAGACTTCCCAGGAGTTTAAGCCTGGGATGCTGAACTAAGTTCCAAATTCACCACAGCACAGCTTTACCTTGTCCAAGCTACCNAACATCTCTGACCCTCAGTACACTCTACAAAGACAAGAGGATGATATACAGGTACAAGGTAAGAATGTCACAAGTCGAGCATCCCAAGGGAGTCAGCACAGACTAGACAGGAGCCAAGTGGCACTGTGCTTACTCTATCAATAACAACAGTAAATTAAATAGACTCTGAGAAAGGTACTAGACTAGGAGACAGTATAACCCCTACCTCAGTGATAGCCAACTGCCTTACTTAGAGAGTTGAGTGACACGCAACAGGTATGTCATGTTAGAGGGTCACAAGGGAGTCAAACAGGATTTCCATGGAAGCATGCTGTGTACTGAGTGATGGTGAGTTAGGTGGAAAAGGGAGCTATTTGGGGATCAGCCTGCTAGGGTCAGGGGAGGCAATGGCTAAAAGGTGGTTAGTATGTGTGAGAATAGCCTACTGCTCTCTGCTACCCCCTTTTGGTGTAGAGGGGGAAGAGCAGCAATAGGTAAGGGGATGAGGGCAAGGCCAACAAGGGGACCAAGAAATGCAGCTACCTATTCTGAGCAGATGGTGGGAGCTGGGAAGAGACAAGGATGCTTCAGTCAGATGCTGAGCACTCCGTAAACTGCAATTCATTGCAGCCTTTGCCCTGAGNGCAGGGTCTTAGTGCCCTGAGCGCTTGCCCTTATTGGGACTCTCTCTTTATTGCTTGAGAACATTTCTCAAGTGAGATCAGAAGCCACTTTAGCCTTCAAGGACCCAGTTAATACCCACAAGGTTTGTTGAGAAGCAAGCAACAACATCAAAGCCAAGAAGGCATCAAACTACTAAGGATAGAGAGGTGAACAGGGCAAGAGTTGACACCAAGGCTTCTCCAGGCATGGAGAAGCAGCATCAAATGTTGGCAGAATGTCCCATGGGGAAAATTGCAAATAACTTTCCAATGTGTGTCAGCCCTGTGCATCAGCCCAGTGATACTGCCAGGCTTAGGACTTGCATCAGTGATATTTTGAGTCGATGACTCTTCATTAGGGGAGAGAGAGGGCTGTCTTGTGTGTTTAACAGTATTCTTGGCTTCGACCCACTAAATGCCAATACAAACTCATGTCTAGCAGTGACAACTAAAATGTCTCCAGGGCTGGGGAGATGGCTCAGTCAGTAAAGTGCTTGTTATGCAAGTACAATGATTTGAGTTTGTTCCCTAGAATTCATTATTTTCAAAAGCTAGAACATGATGGCACAGGCTTATAATCCCAGCATTGAGGACTCAGAGACAGGCCCGTCCCAGGGGTGATGGCCAGCCTATCTAGCCTAGTTGGTGATCTCCAAGAAACTGATAGACCCTGTCTTTAAAAGGGCAGATAGTTACTAAACAACATCTAGAGTGCATGCCCATGCACATGTGTACACACACAGAGACACATAGACACACACACACACACACACACACACACATTTCCAAATGTCTCTTAGGAGGCAAAGTCATTGAGACTGGACTTCTACAAATTCTCAAAGCTGTTCCATCCCTTTTCCTTGCTTGGCCACTCCAACAACACCATGAGCTGGCATCCACACTACATCCAATAGATGTTCACATAGACAGTAACACGAGTGTCTTCAGAAACCCAAGATTCTCTTCTGCAGTATAGGTTTGGGGGGGCATCTCCAACAAACTAGTGAAGCCCATAACTATCAAGGGGACTCCACACTCAAAGTCTGACCTCCCAGACAAGCAGAGGCCCAGGTAGAAATGCTTGCCAAGAAGGCGGCCTACAGCGGACACATAAACACTGCAGAACTTGCCTTCCTCTCTTTCCCTCTCCCTTCTCCTNCGTTTCGTCTCTGCTGAGCTGGTGTGCAGTGAGTAAGAGCCAGGATATGAACACAAATCTGGAGCCACCCTCTTTCATGTCCTGGCACTGAACAAGACAGCCTCTGCACAAATAAACAATTAAGTTAATTGTGGGTTTGACAAATATTTTCCCCTAAAGAATTAAGTACCATTTGGGGTTAGGTTTCCAGCTGAACACCAGAAGGCAAGAAAACGAAGGAATATGGTCAGTTTCTCAGTGGCATGCCAGCCAGAGTCAAAGCCAGGACCAATCTGTCACAATACCTTAATCTAAGTGAAGTCACCCAATATTCCCCTTCCGTCCAGCCAGGGACCAGGGACATGCTCCTGGGAGGGGTGCAGAGGATGTCCTTAGAGAATTAGTCATTAGGTATTTTTGTTCCTCAGATGATGGCTTACTTCATGCAAGCCCTTTGCATAAAGCCGCACCAGAGGCTACTGAACAGGCTCTTCGGGGGGGATACCTATGCCTCCCTTCTTCTGACATTTTTCAGTGGAAATCAGCAGTGGCTNTTCTTGGCTTCAGCTTTAAGCTCCAGCTGGCTTTATCTTGTCTTGCTTATTCTAGTTGTAGCTCAGTACCCAGTGTAGAAGCCACACCTGTGTTTATGTCATATGCTATCAAAACACCATGAAGGGAACACAGTGTGGTCTCCATTAGAAGATCAAAAAAGAATGCTGGGAGGAAAGTTAGCTCCTAAACTCGGGCCTTTCAGCCCTCACAAAACCCTGACATAGCCTAGGCACACTGTTCTACCTGGCTGAGTTGAAGTCTAGACCAGGCATGCACTGTTTATTGACAGAGAAATGAATACTTGCAGCCTGTCCGGTTTCAGAGCAACTAGGGAGTTTCCAGTCTGGATATGAGAAAACTTTTACGCTGTACCCAAACATTCTTTTTTCTTTTCTTAAGCCAAAATTAGAACAAAAACAAACATTTACAGGGCTTATTGCAGCAGGAAGAAGAAACTCAAAAGTCAAAACATTTCTCATGAAAATCTTTGTCTAGCTCTATACTCACCTGGCCCAGAACTTTAAGAAGTTCTGACTGGGTAGGAAACAAGCAGTCCCGTCCTCACCCCTGGGCCTGGAGGCCACACTGCTCCTGGGTGCGTCTCCAGCTAGGTTTCCTAGGCTAGCCTGTGAGGATGTTGGAGGTGTGGGTTCNGTGTGCATGAAGGAGGTTATTTTTCTTGTCTAACCTAATGCCTGGAGGTGCAGTTAATAAGAAACTGCCCAGAGCAGCCCCACAGTGTAAGCATTTAGCCCTGTCTCTGCTGCCAACTCATAAAGAACCTGATACTGTTAACCTGTCCTACCTAAGCAAGCAGAGACCTCGCTAATTAGCATAGTCCCTCAGTCCACAGGCTGGGGACTGGCTGCCACATGCTCTTCTACATTCCAACCAGCAGCCTGCACTGAAACCCCAGGCTGTGACCCATGTGAGAGGCCCTTCCTCCAGGGGCCCTGTCCAGACATTGCCGTCTCCTAGATCCACACTGGGATTCCAGACCTGTGTCCATCCTCAATATGGCACCGTCTAACATAGTGGTAGTAAGTAGGGAAGCATTTCTTTTAAAACAATTTCTCATTCTGTTGACTTGAAGACAGCGTCAGTTAAGCTGTTACTGGAACTGATTGTATATATCACATAAAATGTCAATAGAAATTTACAGAAGTTTTTGTCTGTCCACACATTTAAGTCAAGGTAGATCGTAATTCATGTGAGATTTAGCTTACAAATTTAGCTTATAAAAGATACTATATAAGTAACTTAGTTATTGAAAATCAGGTGAGTATAGATTGGTTCCCGGGTTATGTTCTTGAACAACAACAAAAGCCATCAAAAACAAACAAAAAATCCTTGTCCTGGGTCTTTTCTCCTAAAAAGTCATTTCCCCCATCTCCAGCCAGCATCTTAAAGACAGCCAGGAATGTGCTTATGTAAATAGGGTCAACCAGAAGCAGGGTTGAGCACAGGGATTGCTACCCAGATCACAGAAACACAACCGAAAGAGCACTATTCTTAAAGACTTGTGTACCATAAAAGGGGAATTTCCAGAGCCTCTGATATTAGCAATTCAGCCTTCCATTCCCTTCCTCTCTAGTTTCAATATGAGACCATGACAGAGACTGACTTGTCAGAAAACAACAACATCCAACCACAGAACAGCAGGTACCAGCATCTAAATGTGCAAAGGTGCACACATCCCTGCAGCCTGCAGGAATTTCCACTCCTGGTTTTCTGGTTTGTTTCAAGTGGAGGAGGTGGAGAGGAAGCAAGAAAGAGGGAGGGAAGGGGAGAGAGAGACAGAGGAAGAGAGAAGGAGAGAGAGAGAGAGAGAGAGAGAGAGAGAGAGAGAGAGAGAGAGAACACACTGTTTTTGCCCTCATTACTGCTCCAGGCTTCCTTAGTCTTTGGTGCCATTTTCTTATTTTAAAGCAAACGCAACTACGTATCGATTGCATATTTTACTTTTCCAAAGTAAATGTTGTTAAATGAAAGATGTTTTTAGAAGCAGAGATATCTGGGAATTCTCTCAAAATGAATGCAAGTATGGATGCGTCTCCTTTCACTTACCGCTTCTACAAATGTCTTTTCCACCAATGTGCGATGCCTAATTTCCATAGACTGTTCCTGAGAGCAGGGAATCAGTTCATCCCTATGGCCAATTGGCCATTTATTGGCCATTCACTTTTTACAGGCCTGGGATGTCAGGTACTGTGGAGAGCTGTACTAACAAAATAAAAATAAAAATCCAACAGAATGAGGAAATGAGGCAAATGAAAAGAGAGCTAAAAGATACAGAATTCCACAAAAGTGCATGAGTGCACATGCGCAGCTGCATTTAGGTAAGTTGTACTAATGCTGCCTCCAAGAGACTTGCCAGGCAACGGGCACTGTCTGCACATAAAAACATACCATTATTCAGTGTTTGCTGGCCAATTTTTATGCTTTCAAATCCCTTTCAATGGGGTTGTTCACCTGCTGTCCGCTTTTTCTATTTTCCAAACTCAATCCACTTTGTCTTAAAAAATTTCACTTAGGTACGATATGCCTTGAGCAAAATGAAAAAAACCTACGTTATATTTTGACGAATATTGACAGCCATGTACCTGTCTCTTATACACATCTAGATGTGTATAAGAGACAGGAGGGAGGCAGGCAGGCAGGCAGAAGAAAAAGAAATCACTCAGCCATTGTGTCCTAAAATTATTTGCATCCAAATATTTTTGAGTGGAGATTATCAAAGTCAAATGTGCATTCAGAGGTTGGGTGGAGGAGGTAGGAGGTAGCTAATTATTAATCACCTACACAAATGGTGTAATAAAAGGCAATGAAGATGTGTGCAAACAAGACTGTAGGGACCCAGACCTTTCTAAGCTGTCCCGTTGGCACCTGGCCACTCCACTGTGATGGGTGGCTTTCTTTCCTGGTTTGAGAATCAATCGGGGGTTTACATGTTTAGAAAGAGGGAAGTTGAAGCTGAAGTTAAACAGTCAGATTGGCCATGTTCTTGCAGGAGCGAAGGCTGTCTGCCTAGGAAGGGTGAAACACAACTCTGAGACCTCTTCCAAAAGTCTGTTGCAACACTGAAAGATGAGTTCACATGACCAGGCACATAAGAACTTTTCTTAGCATTTCCTGTTTCCCAGATTTCAGAGGATCCCTTCAGGGGATGTCTGGCCCAGAGCAGCTGAGAAAATGGACACTTTAAGGCCACTCCCCACCACCTGCATTTCTCCATTTTGGCAGAATGCTGCTGTCCTTGTCAGCAAGACGGGGCAGGGCTGGAAGGAAAACTTTAGCCATATATACTTCCTTTGGGGTACAATGAGGGTATTCTGAGTCTAGTGGCCAAACTTCTTGCTGTCTTCTTGTCATCACTAAACCTCTATCAAAGTGGGAGCCAGGTACATCTGGATTCCTTGCCATTAGTTTCTCATAAAAAGGTTGAGATATATCACAGACATCTGAATTGTATGTCTTTGAAGCAAAACCCAAATGGAATATGTCACCAAATATTATGCAGGGAGTAGTTCTGTTAAAATCTCTTTTCCAAAATGGTACCCAGAGCAATCCTTTCACCCAGCAACCAAAACAATGTGGTTGAAAAATTTACAACTTTCAACCCTTGAAAAGGTCACCTCCCTGCTCACACCCTCCCCAGCTCAGAGCATAACGGTTATTTTCAGAGAACATATATTGTTCTCTGTTCATTTGCATTTGGTGAAATCCCTCCTTTGGACTACTTTGGTGAGCACTGCCTCTGGCTTGCTGGTTGTCTCCTGTAATCTAGACATGTGCATACATATTCTGTCAAAACTTTAGGTGCCCAACAGAAGGAATGCAGTTGCCGCCTTTGACATTTATGTTTTCCTTTTGTTTAGGTGGTGACTTTTCCATCTTTCCTGGCATCTTGCTGGTCTTGAATTCCTGAGTGTGGGGATTATAGTCATGCACCACCACGCCCACTGGCCCAGAGACAGAATTCTATCCTCTTTGTAATAGGCTAAGTCTTCTTAGGCTTAAGCAAAGCCCTTGTTCCTAGATGCTTCCAGAGCTTTTTCTCTCCTCCCCTCCACCAACCTGATCTCCTGGTCAACTGACACATGTCATGTTTTAGGTGCAGAAGGTTTAGTGGACTGCTATCAAAAGTTGTCCCCAGTATCCACTGCCATGGGGGACGGGGTTCTTGCAGCTTGAAGCCCATACATTGAACTCTATTGCTCAGCACAGAGGCCCTTTCTCCCCACCTGAAATTCGGGGCACACAGCTGGCAGTAGAGGCTCCATGTGTCAGCCAACAATGCTGGATTTCAGAAACATGTTTCTCTATGAGTAATTGAAAAGTGACTCATCCTGTTTCGCTGGCTGGTACATGTGACCCACAGTACTGGTTGAGTGTAGATGTGTAAACCAGAGCAATTCTTAGAACACAGATTCTCCTTCACACATGCTGTTTATTTCCCTTCACTAAACAGGAGGGAATAAAGACAGAAGAGTTGCCCAGGGCTGCCAGCTCTACACTCAGATTGTGAAAATTTCCCAGAAAAGGAAGCAAAGGACATCACCCAATGATAGAAAATAAGAAAGACAGTTAGCTTTAGTAGCCATTGGATACCTTTAGAAAATGTCCCCAAATCTAGCAGGATAAGGATCCACAAACATAAAAATTAAGTACTGTCTGTTTCTGTACTGGTAAAAATGTAGAGCTAATGGGATAGAGTTGTTATACAACCTCATACCCAAAACCAACCCACCAATGAATGCTCCTTCATTTTCATGCAAAGCCCACTCCTGGGATCCGCTGTCACTCTGGCTAGTTCAGGTGTATTCCAATGACTATATCTCCCAACTTGTCCTTATTCTTCCTTTACTAGAGCATGGCATCAGACCCAAATCTAGGGACTGGCTGTTGTAGGACGACATGCAAGGACACAGCTGCCAAGCACTCTAGAGAGTGTTTCTTCCCTCTTTCTCACTTCCTGTTTTCTATTGAAGCAGATCCTACCTCATTTGCCTGCTCTGTGAAGACCGTGCCTCTCTGGCCTCTCTCTCCTTGTTTTCTAGCATTAGGTCAATCCTGCAGTTTGTCTCAAGTGAATGTCAGCGCAGCATCTTCACCTGAATCTTTACTGAGGACAGAGGAGACTTCAGCCCCACCCCAGCGCTTTGATACCCCCACCCAGACTTCTATCCCTACTCCTTCCACCCTCACCTCCCCCTTCTTCACTAATCCCTATATTTCCATCCTCCTGGTGCCCCATGACCCTCAGAACCTAATCCTTAATGCATCTCCTCAGTGCAGCCAGTCTACTCCACCTGAAAACCCACTATGAGACCTTCTTTACCCAACCATCCAAGCTGTCTTGAATACCCATCTCTTCCCAGCTTCCCCAGTGCCTCACTGCATCTGCTCTGGTTTGGTCGCTGCATGGTATGATTATGTTTGATTGCATGGGTATTTTGTGACTGTTTGCTAGCAAGGGGATCCCATACTTTACTCCTCTGTGGATTCAGAGAAAAGGTCAAATCAAGCTTCAAATTAATAATTGACTTTTTCCAAAAGGGTATAATATACAAGGTCTTTGTGAATTGTTAGCCCTCTGTTAAATCTGATTGCCTGCCATCCAGAAGGTAAATTTTACTTTTTAATCACAGTAGAAACTAAGTGGAGGAATAAATGTATTTATTGACTAGCCAACCAAATGATGAAAACAGGCAATAAGAGTCATTTAAGTGGCACTGAAAACAAACATTTCATAAATATCAATCCATCGATCTTTATCCTGACCCAGCAAAACAGGTACTGTAATTACCCCACTCCATGCAGGAGGAAACTGAGGCACAGTAACTAATGGATCTAAAGTCGCAAAGAAGAAAGTGCCCTGCAGGAACCAGCCTCGAGGAATCTGGACCCCAGCGTGTGTCTGCTGCAGCTACACTATGCTACTGTTTACAAGGTGCATTTTATGCTTTCATTCACCGGCAGCAAAGAAGAGCTCTTTTCTACACAAACACTCTGTCACAGTTACAAACACAAGAGCCATCATCCCTCAAACTCAAGGCCAGTGATTAGAAACTGGGTGAACAGATTTCTTCACAAAGAAGTAAAGCATCATGAGAGCCAAGTGATTAGAATTTTCTTTGAAATGTACGAGGTTAAAAAGAATCTCATTGGGTGCCCTGGGAATCCAGAATCAGTGCTACCTGTTCTCAGCAGAAATGCCAGATTCAATGATCTGGGCAAATCTTTTGTTGTTGTTGTTGTTTTTGTTTTGTTGTTGTTGTTGTTTTTTCGAGACAGGGTTTCTCTGTGTAGCTTTGCGCCTTTCCTGGAACTCACTCAGTAGCCCAGGCTGGCCTCGAACTCACAGAGATTCGCCTGCCTCTGCCTCCNGAGTGCTGGGATTAAAGGCGTGCACCACCACCGCCCGGCTGATCTGGACAAATCTTTAGGAGGTCTCTTCTCAGAAAAATGACTACACATCTAACACGATCTTTCCAAATCTTTAATTTTTCAATGTAAAAAAGCTGAATGCAACTCAAATCATGACTGCAGTTAGACCTTTTTACTACACTTTAAAAACAATTATATTCAGCCACACATATAAAGCTCCAGATTCTGAGCAATGAAAAAAAAAAACTCATCGTGGCGGTAAAATCACGGCAGGAAATGATGCCACCAACAATCATTCATGTATTAGTAGTTGCTTAAGCTAACCATAAGGCTTTTAGGGGAAAAGACTGGGAGGCAGTGGTTGGAAACGAATCCCCATTATTAATGTAGTCAAGCAATTCAGCTGGATTCAATAAAATAAAAAGCTCTGCCCAGACCAGTGTCTGTAGTAGAAGATGCTAAGAGCTGTTTTTGAAAAATCTGGTTTTATTGAATCCAGGCTCTATATGCAGCATTCCTTCTTCCTGATGACTTAAAAGTCACCTCATGCATTTGAAAACCTTTGAAGAGAAGCAGACTTTAACTATGTCAAAACAGCACTGCTGGATTCTGCNGGAGGCAACTTTAGAATGTTGAAGGTGATTAAAACCTTCGTAGCCCACTGGCTAGATTGTCAAGAAAGGCTACAGGACCTACTTCCATTAATTCAGTTGGGTTAGAAACCATTATCAGGAAGCTATAGTCATCCTGAGGATACAAAGATGGACAACATGTAACTTTTCTGGGGAGGGGGGCAGTATATAACCCTGAGGAGGGCACGCCATTGGTGGAGTGTTTGGTTCAGATGGACATCTCCTGGTGTAACTCTGTGGGTTTCTGTGTCTCTCCCCAGACTCGGAGCTCTCCCCTCTAAGGTCTTTGGATCTGATTTCACTGTCATCGGATTGCTTTATCTCCACCTCCTGGACATCTCACAGAAGACCTTCCCACCTTCCAAGCAAAGGAACTTCAGTTTTCACCTTTCCAACAATATCCTCACCAGTATCTATTCCTGCCCCTGTTGCCCTGTTCAGCATTTAATCTACATGTCAGTGAGGTAGAGAGATTACTCTGATCCCAGATCTCTCCTATGCCACACATGAGAAAGACCCAGGGGAGAATTAGGATCAAGGCAAAGGGCTGTGTGGAGTGGAGGAAGTCCTGAGTGAATGTGTATTGTTTAACATAAGCACAGCTATGCTAAGGACCCCAATGCTTCAGATCCATAGGAATGGCAAAGCCTTCCCCTGGTCCACGTGCAGATGTTGGCAACATATAAAGAAAATGTTCATCTCATCTTCATCCTCCCAGGTATTTACAGCCTAAAGTGCTACCCTCCAGAGACCTCCACTAAAATGCTACCCTCCAGAGACCTCCACTAAAATGCTACCCTCCAGAGACCTCCACTGAGGTTTGCTAACGCACCTCCCTGTTCAGCTGTGTATAATAGCNCCATCTCTTTGAAGTAGACATTTAAAATAAAGTCACTGGTTTTCTAATCCGCTGTGGTGTGTCTCCATCAGAAAACACATCCCTGTCAGTCCCAGCTTTTCTGTTTGTGAGTCTGTCCTTTCCTTACATCCTTATCACTCCAGTCAGGGTCAAGTCCAAAACTTTGCAGGTTTAGGTTAAGAGCCCAGGCATTTTATGTTCACCTGTTCAAAAAGCATTTACTGAATGACAATGGCCCAGATACGGAGTAAGTGACAAAGAAGGATTAGTCAAGACTCTGTCCTCAAAGACCTTGCAATCTAGAGGAAGATAAAAAATTCAAGCCCAAGGGAACATCCAAGTAACAACNACACTTCCTGGCAGTGTTGAAAATAGACAGTACTAGAAATAGTCCAACATGGCATTGAAATCAGTGCCCTGTATGGGCACAGGGCTTGACCATATCACTGTAAGCTGTGTTCTCTATCCTAGAACAAGTCCATTGACTCCTTGTTAAACCAGGCGTTAGACCCACATTTGCTGATAGTCAGGGCTGTAGGCCCCAGAACACTAAGCCTGGCCCTCAGGGTCAGGAGCTGTTTGCTGGCTATTTCCTGGAAACAGAGCTGTGGACACTGAAAGTACTTGGGGCTTTATATGTGTACAGGGTCCCAAACCAGGATAATTGACAGGAAAAAGAGAGACATTAGGAGAAAGGCCTCAGTGAAGTTGAGGAAAGGATATATTGTGGAAGGGAAGAACCTGATAACCAGGGGTTGAGACTCAAAGGCTTTTCACTTAGGGATGTAGTATGGAAGTTATTCTGGCTGAGGTGAGTGGCCAGGGTCTCTGAGAGTGTGGGATAATAATGCACGTTCTGATAATGAAACACTGGCAAATGAAGATGTTTAAATAACACAATAGTGAAAGTGATTGAGTGAGAGCCCTGTAGTTCACTGCAGCAGGCTGGGGCCACACAATAGCCTTCAGGTCATGGAAGCTATACTCATATTAGCAGTGTGCATCACCCATGACAGAAGTATCTTTTCTGAGTTTATTATTCATTCTTGTCTCCTATCTCCTTTCCTTCTGTCCTTCCTGCTAAGGAGCACTTACAAATGCTGCACAGTGGATTAGTGTTAAGACTCCACAGAAGGATAAGACCTAATCCTTGCCTTCTCACACTTAAACTGGGAACACCAACAGCTACAGATTTGAACATGGCAACAAGATGAGGTGTTACAGCAGTGGAATGTGGAAAATGTGTGAGAATGTGATAGAAGTGGTATCTATTTTGAACGGCTTTTAGAGGCTTCAATAAATACATCACACTGAAAAGTATTCAGTTGGCTCTCATGGCCATCTACTTTCTCTCTTCTATCCTCCCTCTGTCCATTATTGTCTAATCTATTTATATCTATCTATCTATCTATCTATCTATCTATCTATCTATCTACCTACCTACCTATCTATCATCCATCCATCCATATATCTACCTATCTACCTATCTGTCTTAAATACATAAACTTCCTTTTAAAGACAGGCTTCTCTTCTTAGGGAAAGTCTTGCTACCAGCTACCAAATGACATTTATCAAGGTAAAAGCTGATAGGGGTACCAGAGTTCTTTCCTGGGGTCTTAGACAACAGGACTGTTCTCACCTGCATGGGATGGCTGGGTGGCTCTGCTGAAGAGTAGAGGGGCCTATCCAAGACATTTCAAGGGCTCCCGTGTGTCCTTTTACCCCTGTATTTCCAAGAACAATTAAATCCTCTTGAGCCATGGACAATTGATTCCTTTTTAATACTGGGCCTGACTCCCCATGTCACAAGCTGGCATGGCAGCTCTAGAGAGTGCATTTCTATGGTTACAGGTCACTGCTGCCACTAGCTACAATCCTATTAGAGATGCCAAATTTGTACCAAGAGTTATATGAGGCTTATAGTCACCCATAACTGGTATCAAGAGCCCCAAATCAATAAGATGCTTCATTATGTAGCTTGCAATTTCTTTTTTGTCAGCAGTGGTTGTGGGGTTGTTGAGATAGGGTTTCTTTGTGTAGCCTTGGCTGTCCTGGAACTAGCTCTGGATTTTTTATTTAGGGAGAAGAACCAAGATGCTCCATGTATGTTCGTTTGTATTTTCATTGTAGTAAAACAACTAAACTAATATAATCAGCATCTACATTTGGACCATTGCATCAGTGGCTACTGCTGAGCAGAAGTCTAGCACTGAAGCCAACCCATTCAACCTTGGTTTGGTCACTTGTCACTGTGATCATGGGCAATTTGCTTGATATTTCTGGGCCTTAATTTCTTCATCTATAAAATGGGATAGTGATAGCATATACCACACTAGGTTCTTATGAGGATTAAATGATTTACTGGACATAACGTGCTTAACTGAGTGAATGCTCATGGTCAATACTCTGTTAGCTTTCATAACAATAAATGAATAAATCATTAAGCTAGCCCACACCATGCAGACAAGGCAGCCTCTGGAAACCTCACCTTTACATAGACACAGCAGAGAAGTTTGAGCAGTGTCTGGTATATAGCAAGTGTTCAATGTTAGCAAGTAATAGCTGGGATGCCAGTCTTTAGCTGACCTTGACTCTTTCATTTCTATCATTCAGGAAGAAAAGACCCAGTACCAGTCTCAGTTGGGAAGGAATCCTCTGCTGGCACTTGGAGTTCACAGGTCATTCTGGCACATGGCTAGGAGGTTGGTCACATTTTAGTCTTCCCATTCCACCTCCTTTCTTTATTTGCCTTCTCCATTTCTCTTTATAATTGAGGACTCAAATTTTGGGGTCATAGACAACCTTTAAAATGTCATTCTGTAGTGCAATTGAATATACGAAGACCTCAAATCTAAACTACCCTAATCCCAAGAGCATTTGAGTATCAACAAGACACCACTAGTATTGATCTCATGGGATGGATCATAGTCAACACATGAAATTACCTTCAGGTCATATGTATATGCTGCATATGAAACCAAGACGAACTTTATCTTCAGAAATGTTTCAAATACCCAAGATATGTAATTATGAATATGCAAACAATCCAAAATCCAAAAAGATCTGAAATGTTTCTAGTCCTAAGAATTTCAGTGGTGAATCCTCAGCCTGAACTTCAGAGTGTGTGTGAGGGGTTTCTCNTGGTAACTATTAATGTTTTATTCTACACTGAATGAGATATAAGCCTTGGCCTAAGTACTCACAAGCCGTGTGTGACGTGCNTTTCTCACCTGGGGATGTCAGAGTTTACTGTAAACCTTTAAATGTTCAGCCCAGAATCAGCTTAATAGATAAAAAGAAGAGATCCCAAACCTTTACTTCTTCTATCTGACCCTAAACCTTTTAGGAAATGAGAGGATTTACAGAGCCAGTAGACACATTCCAAATGCCTACCCTTCAGTTCTACTAGCACAGAGTGAATGAGGGCAATTCACTCCTGGAGACAGAAGGCTAGATACTGATAAATTCAGATGAAGTGTAAGGAAAATGCTTAGTGACTGACGGCCTAACGGTTCAGGAGGCTTGCAAGCACAGAGTACTTGCAAGTAGAAGATGAAAAGGGATGTAGGTGACAATAACCAACCAACTGATAACATTTAGTTTTCTAAGATTCTGTTAAGTGAACCTAAAAAACAGCCTTGCCATACAAAGGGCAAAGTGAAATTAGAGAGTCTTTCCAAAGAAAACTGGTCAATTTTGCATGGCAAATATGTTTCATGTCCTAGTAGATAAAAGCATATTTATTAGGGATGAAGTATCCACTTGATATATGCCTGGATTAATAATAAACAGAAGGTACAGATTATTTAATCTGTCTACCAAAATGCAGTGCTACCAAAGCCCGCATAGCAAAACCCCAGTGAAGGAAAGCGTTGCTGGAGAGCGATTCTAGGGATGGGTAGGGCAGCAGGGTGTCAATTGCTTCCCTGTCCCTTCAGCATTAACTCCCTCATCGGACCCCAGTGTTCTCTCACATGGCTCCTCACTTCGGCTGTTTATGAGCAAGAATAAGGCACACTTGGCCCTGAAGAACTCGTGACGTAGAGCTTGCTTTTTAATCAGTCTATTTTCCCACCTTGGATCTTTGAGGAATCAAGATCAAAATAGGAAGCAATAAACTTAAAATGACCAAATTCGACCTAAAAAGGTCTATGCCTAGGGGAACTAGTAAGTCTCTGGTCAGGATGCATTCCCCTTCACAGTTGACCTTTGCTCCCCTGTACTATGTTGCATGAACTTTTTCTGGGGAGACACTAACAAACATCTGTTCACCCCAAGTAGCGCGCCAACTGCAGGCCAAAGTAGATTCCACCGAAGTCCAGATTGACCATCCAATGAGTTTATTGGGGTTACTTGTACTGATCATGGTTGAGGGGTTACTTACAGGAGCATGGGTGACCCCAAAACAGCTCCATCACCACAAAGTCTTTTTTTTTTAGCTCTTTTAAAGCACATGGTGTCTTTTATTATGATGGTTTCTATTGCTGTGATGAAACAACATAACCAAAAAGCAAATTGGGAAGGAAAGGGTATATTTATCTTACAGTTCCATATCATTGTTCANCATTGAAGGAAGTCAGGACAGGAACTCAAATAGGGCAGGAACCTGGGGGGAGGAGCTGCTGCAGAGGCCATGG